>LPNX010943639.1:379256-461005 GCA_001517045.1 Pseudotsuga menziesii
CTCCTCCTACCTCCTCGCCTACGTCACCTCCTCCTCCTCCTACTTCTACTCTTCCTCCTCCTGCTACTCCTATCCCCACTACTCATCCCCGTCCTAATACTCCTCCCCCTTCTCCTATTCCTATTCTTCCTCTGCCTTCCTCTTCCCCTCCTCTTCTTCTTCATATACACAATATAATACTGACAAAAAAATACCATACTTAAGCCAGATCCAAAATAGTAATCATTAATCTTTTGTTATATTTATAGATTTGAGTTGAATACTTTATTGCAATGAATATAAGTTAAAAAATAAATTAACCTAAAACTTCAAAATGTTAAATACTAATAAAAGTTATACATTTTTTTTTGAAAAAATTAAATATACATTTAAAATATTTATATATTTAAACATTAAAAGAACATATAACTATATTACCAATATATGATAAAGTTGTATTTTCATATTTATGTTTGTAGGAAAATAATTAAAACTTTTAACATACTTTAGAAACAAGTGAAAAATATACAATTTATTTATTTGGCATATTTTCAAAAGGATTAAAAAAATACAAGCTTTTAGCCTACTCTATTTTGACATATTTTACAAAAATAAAAAATAAATATAAAACCTTTTGACATACTAAAAATAATAGAAAAATATATGAATTGTTTTAATGTAAAAGTACCATGTTAATAGACAAATATATTAAGCCATGTGAAGAAAAAATCATTGAGGTATATACTTATACCCATGAACAGAAAATATTTGAATTACCTTAATGTAAAAGTACCATGTTAATAGACAAATATATTAAGCCCTATGTTCTTGAAGAAAATTCATTAAGGTATATACCTATACCCGTGAACAGAAAATATTGCATCCTCTAAGTGATTTCCATTTTAATAATGTGAGCAACACTTATCTCTAGCATCCTTTAATATAAAAATCCATTATTAGGATTCATGAAACCTGGTTTTTACTAAAACAAACATTCATGAAACTAAGTTTTTAACGAAACAAACATCTCTCATTGAACAAATGTTTTAAAACAGAAAAGATCACATTCTCTGGCATCCTTGTATATAAAATTCCATATCACATTTCATAAAATTGAGTGTTTACTGAAACAAACATCTTTTATTGAAGAATGAATCTCAAACAAATGATATAAATTTGTGTATAGTTGTGGCTGTGTCCATGGCCATGCTAGGTAAGTAGACATAATGACCGTAGTATTTGAGACTCTGTTTCTTGTTACAAGATAAAATATATGTATAATACAAAAATAGTAGATTACAATTCATCTATATTAACCTAGACTAACCAACATAGCCTCCAACAACTTAATGAAAATATAGCAATATGCAACCTAAATCTGTTCAATACATCTTGCACTAGTCCAATAACTATAAATTAGAATTTCCTTTAGATTCATATGTTCATTATGGAGCTGGTTTAATCAGACTCTCAATGACAAAGTTCAAACAAAATATACAACTTGTCAACAAAAAGGGGTACATACCAATTTTTACATCATTTCCTTTAAGATTTTGATAAGGTGAGGAATTAATCCCCGAGAGAGTTCACCTACCAAATTCCATTTGAGATTGAAGTTCTTGTTCTTGCAAATTCCAGTTGTTGGTTTCGTGAGCTACTAATCAAGGTTCATGGTTTACAACTTTATTATCAACATTACCAAACTTTGATATTCTCAACCATACAAATAAATTTCCTTAAGATTTGCTTTTAGCCTTCAGTTTATTAGCTCAATTTCATGGATGGAATCTAAAATGTGGGGAGCTTTTTTGAGGATGCTGCTAGAACTCCATCCACACACCTGGTAATATGTTTTCACATGGCACTAAACATTTTTTCAATTCCTCTTGCATCTTCACTTTTAATTTCTATCAAGAAGCTGAAAAACAGTAACGGATTCATCTCTAAATTTCCTTGTGCAGCCTTAACTTGTTGAGATACCATTGAAGTTCACACACTTAAGGTTGTATAACTGATTGTTGATTTCCTACTATTATTAAGGCTGAAAACTTGACATCATTTTCCGTGCACATAGAGACAAGTAAAGGCTTTGGGGTCTCAATTTAACTTTGATGAATCATATTTCAGGGTAAAAGTAGATCACTACATTAGATGATTTTAAGAAATAGAGGTTGCATAAGATGACAATCATGGGGTATATGTTTATGCTTTTGTACATTGTGTTGAAGATGAATCTGAGGATGGTGAATACCCTTTTTCATTTCACCAAATTCTTTGGGTTCTAAGTATCTACCAACTAGAACATATCTTCGAAGTTCTGATTTCTTCAACTAATGCAATATAGTTTATCTAGAAAATATATTACATTTGTTGGGCTATCAGGTTTTGTATAAGGGTGGTATCTACAATAAGGTTGGATTCTCTTCCTATCCTATCCTATTAGGGATGGGTTCTGTATCTATGTATAGTGGTGGGTTCCACGATAAAAGATGCTCTAAAGAATTTGTCTCTTCCAAACCGATCCTCTACCCCCTAAGAAAAATCAAAGTAATAATAAGAATAAACTGCTGCTGAGCCAACATAATACTCGGCTTAACCCACATCCTATCCTATTAGGGATGGGATCTGTATCTACTTATAGTGGTCGGTTCCACTATAAAAGATGCTCCGAAAAAATTGTCTATTCCAAACCGATCCTCTGCCCCCAAAGAGAAATCAAAGTAATAATAAGAATAAACTGCTGCTGAGCCAACATAATAATTGTGGGTTACTCTTGATGAAGTCAACTAGAACTTCATTACAGAATTATTTCTACCCAAATATGAGCAACAGGAGATTGTATAACTAAAGGAAATCAGTCAAAAGAAAGGAGAATCGGCGTGGGATTATGCCCAGCAGTTTCAGGACTTGATGACTACACTTTCTTTCCCAATTCATGACACCCATCATAAAGAATGGTTGATCCCTATCCTAATAGGGATGGGATCTGAATCTATTTATAGTGGTGGGTTCCACTATAAAATATGCACCGAAAAAATTGTCTCTTCCAAACCGATCCTCTGCCCTAATAATAAGAATAAACCGCTGCTGAGCCAACATAATACTTGGCTTAACCCACAGGATCAAGATCAACTGCCTGCACGAATTACTGTTTGTAGCCTATTCTCTAGTTGGCCAAAAAAGGGTTAGTCTTGATAATAATAAGTATCACAATAATCTGATGGTATCAACAATTGTGCATGTTGAAGAGGTTAAACTCCATGAGAAACAAGTCAATAATGAAATAAAGGTAGTTAGGGAAATGGGAATGGATGGGAACTCCAATCACTTTTAGTTTCTTTGTGATAGGAGGTGATTGTGGAAATGAGTGCATTTAAAAAAATATATGACAGGATATTATTGTGACTTTGGCCTTCTTCCCTGCAATGTATTTGTATGAACCATGATGAATCAAGCATGACAAACATCATACAAGAGAAACATGCTAGGTGAATACACTACTTGGCATCCACTGCTAAGGGAAGATTATGATTTCCTGCATCATTAACAAAACATTTTGCAACAGCTTTCAAAAGCAAGTTTACATGATTAGAACAAAATTGGGTTGACAACTTGACAGCCATTTTATATTTATATCTATAAATGTCTGCAATTTAATTCAAATGTCTTCATGAAAAGATATAGAGTAGATTGTGAATGACCGTTTAAGTTTTCTTTGATCAAAGCAGAGCATAGATCAAGTTTTTCTTTTTGTTCCATTAGTTCAAACTTCAGACTGGTATTCTAAATTCAAGAATGCAAGGATTTTAAAACATTTCAAATTAAAATAACAACATTAACATTTAAAATTGCTTGTGTTTCAAATCCAACTACTTATACACCACACCACACAACATTTAATACCCTGCCACAATGTAAATAGAGTTCACCCAACAATAAGCATTGAACAAGTTACCTATAATATACAACCTACCCTATACTATAAAAATGTCAGGCTAAAAGGACCTGACAATGGGCAAAGAAGAAAATACTTCCTCGATTTGAACATTATTTGAATAGAAATTTTACACTGATATTAGTTGTCAACGACGGTAGATATTGCAAAATAATCCATCTGGAAGCTTCTTCCTATCAGAGCCACAAAGATCCAAAAAAAATTGAATTATTCTGTGCTCATTCCTGTTTGAACAAAAATATTTGAATTACTCTGCGCTCATTCCTGTTTGAACATTTTCTATAGCGCATATCAAAGAATGTGGAAAATACACAAATACATAAATATAAGATGGTAGAAAGCTGAAGGAAACCTTAACTTGCACATTGCAATCAATTTAATGGACAGAATTAAAATCATGAAATGTCAATGTTGGATTTTTTTGAAAGACAGAACTGGCATTATAATATGCTGAGTTAAGTTAATTAGTGCTGGATATCAAAATCTAAAAGTTGCCCAAACCAGAAACATGTCATCTAGAGAGAAAATCAGGGGCCAGCAAAAGGTACTAGAAGACATCAACTCTAAAGCTTCCATCCAAAGCTTCCATCCATTCATTAAAGATGTGTGCAATTGAAGGTACTGAAGAGTGCACATGACTGAGTGGAGGCTGCCATGGATGAGATTACACTTATAAGTATTATGCCGGAAGAAATCCGTTTTTATGTCTTAAAAGGATTGGACTGTTTTCTACATCAACTTTAAATTATTAACACAGAGATCAATCCCAATAGTATTCTCATTTTGATTACCATCGACCCCGACAAAGATCCAAGGAAATATGGTACTCTGCCCCTGCTTCCCACTTACAAGATTAAGTCCATATTTCCCCTAAAATCGTGAGTCCTTGCGGGTTAAAGTGAAAATAAGGATTAACAAAGAATCAGAAAAGGAAGTTGGGAAAAAAATGAACCTGCACTTGAAACCCATAGAGAAGGTACCATTTAATTCGGAGAGGACATATCATATGGAAAATCTCAAGAAGACCTATCAGAGGTTACAAAGCACAATAGTAATATATATGGGAGAATAAATAAACATGTTTCAAAAATGTATCCGGTTCAGTAAAATTGTGCTGATGCATAAAATTGTATCTCATTCAGTAAAATTCTGCAAGAAAGCAGGAAGGAGTTTTGTAAATTGTGCTGATGCATAAAATTCTATCCTATTCAGTAAAATTGTGCAAGAAAGCAGGAAGGAGTTTTGTAAATTATGCTGATGCATAAAATTGTATCCCATTCAGTAAAATTGTGTAAGAAAGCAGGAAGGAGTGCTGATGCATAAAATTGTATCCCATTCAGTAAAATTGTGCAAGAAAGCAGGAAGGAGTGCTGATGCATAAAATTGTATCCCATTCAGTAAAATTGTGCAAGAAAGCAGGAAGGAGTTTTGTAAATTGTGTCGATGCATAAAAAAAAATTGAACCTACATTTGAAACCCAGAGAAGGTACCATTTAAATGCGGAGAGGACATATCATATGGAAAATCTCAAGACCTATCAGAGATTACAAAGCATAAAAAGTAATATATATTGCACATCTGGGAGAAGAAATCTTAGTAAGAAGTATGTAAATAACACTCTGTAATATGTAATATAGACGTTAAAGTAATAGTAACTGTTGGTGAGACTAGATACCCTTACCCTTGGTGTGCATTTTGCATGTTTCCCCGGAGAGTTCCCGGAGAGTTCTGATAATGATTGATGATCGTCCAGCTGAGCTGACCTCCAAAACGAGCCTCCATGTATGCCCAACAAATATGTGAATTTTATATTTTTATGGCAATATCATATTTTTATAGCTTTTGTCTATAAGTTATTGCCATAGCTGAATTTCTACATAAGTATCATATTTTTATAACTCGCTGAAGAAAATAACTAGCTGAAGAAATATCATATTTTTATAGCTCGCTGCATAAGTATCATATTTTTAAAGCTTTTGTCTGCAATAGCTGAATTTCTACATAAGTATCATATTGCAATAGCTGAATTTCTACATAAGTATCATATTGTAACTGATCAATGTAAACCCACCTACACATTTCAAGAATTTAGACCATTAATATCTATAAAAAAAAAATCTAGATAAAATTATCAGTAGAAATTACCCGTAGAAATTGAAGGCAATCTAAAGTGAATTGAATTGAAAATACTGCATTACTTGAGAGCATATCAAATCTCCTCTCATATGGCAGAGCAGAGCAGACAGTGCTGCTGCTGTTGCTGTTGAATGAATGCACAGGTTTCTATCTCTGGGGCATCAAACGAAACAATTATTTAGAAGATATTTTGACAAAAACATATGCATTAAATGATAAGACCACGCCCCAAACGGAATCTGAGACCAAACCTGCAGCAGTCGAGGAGGAGGGGGCTGCATCCTACTCATATTCACGATGATGATGATCCTCTTCCAGATGATTCTGTTACCATATCTTCTAAATAATTGGGGCATCAAACGATACAATAAAACTTTGATCCGATCCATCTTGAAAGCACGAAACGAAAGTGGGAGGAAATTGCAGAAGCGAAAATGCCATAAAAACACAACAATTGCCACACGCGGAAATTGCCAGAAGCGGAAATGAAGATGGCAAAGATACAGAGAGCGCCTAAGCAAAGAATGATCGTTTTACAAGAAGATACAAGAGCTCCGTCGTTGGTTCTCTCCATTCCCACTTCAATACAAAAGTTTTAAAAGGAAAAAACAATTTGATCCGATCCATCTTGAAAGCACGAAACGGAAATTTCAGAGCGGAAATGCAATCGCTGGTTCTCTCCATTCCCAGCGAAACCGCATAAAGCAATTCAATCTGAAGTTTACAAAAGCTTAAAAGGAAACAGCATTAAGTAACAGCTTTATTTGTCAAAATAAGTTTTATCAAAATAAGAAACAGCATAAAGTAACAGCTTTATTTGTCAAAATAAGTAACAGAAAAATAGAAACGAATTTATATATAAGATTATATTATATATTTGTCAAAATAACTTTTATTAAATAGTGTTTTTTCAAGGTGTAAATGGAAATATTATGGAATCTCTATCTATTAAAATATATATANTAGTATAAAAGGAAACATTGTGGAATCTCTTTGTTGTTCACCACCCAAAACCAAGAAGATATAAAAGCAATTACTATGTCTATAAAAATCATGGCACCCAAAATGGCTTGCATTGTCTCCATAAATTATGATAAATATAAATGGTTAGTAGTGTAATTTTGTTCATTTTGGTTTAATTTTGTCCACATATTTTGTCATGGGTGTAATTATCATTATACATCATTTATATTATTATTAGTTACATTTCTATTCCTCACATTTGTAAATGTGGTTTGTTATTGTCATTGCTAATTGGGTTGTTGTTATCATTAGCAATCATGGACTAGTTCTTAGCATTATCTATGTGTGAATGGCATCACCCTAGCCTAAATTTGCCATTAATTCCATGCCAAATGCCCATGTGCATGACTTTGTCTTTAAATACATCCACACCACATCCCTATAAGCATGAATTCATCATAGCATCGCTAATATTCTTAAGGATGCATGATATTTTGCAAGAAATTAGATCGACCTATGAAAAGAGTTTAATACCCAAAAGATCTATTGTTTATAAAGTAAGATCCTTGAATTCCTTTTATATCTAAGATAGTAGTATAAATTCATTGACATTATTCGTGCTCTAGAATTAGTTGGATGGGGACCAACTAGTGTATAGGTGATTCTAGGTCAAATATATTTGTATTGGCTTGGCGCCCTTTTTTCAATTCATGAAGTTTAGATATGTAGAGGTAGGTTGTGAACTATCATTTTTCTTACTTACTATAAAATTTCTTGTTAATCAACGAAGTTTGGTCTCACTATGAAGTACACAATTTTGTGAACATTTATGAACATTAGGACACCATTGTAGCAATTTTTTCCTATGTGCTTTCTATCTTGGAAGTTGAGGCACACATTCTTTTGCGTCACTTCAATTGGGGTATTAATAATGTAAATGGTCAATGGTTTGCAATTGAGGAGATTGTGAGGAATGTTGGGTTAATGTGGTAGCAAATAAAACATGGGACTGAAGAAGAAGAAAAGGAGGACAATAATTCTTTTAAACAATCATAATAAGTATAGACAACATGAAAATGAAAATGGAAATCAATAATTCCCAATTTGTATCCCATATTACAAAAAAAATCTGTAGGAAAAATGAAGATGGAAATCAATAATTTGCAAGGAAATACATGTAGAACGCCCTGTCACAAATTCCATCATTAACCAATGATTAATGGCTAGCCAAAATGAAGGCGATATGTTGAAATCAATGGTTTGTAAAGATATGTGGCAATCGTTTTCTAGACATTATCATTATATAGTGGTGTAGTTGAATGCTCCTTCACATACACACCCTAAGAATCTATCTCAAGGCCTCAACCTCCTCCATGAATTTTAAGAAAGCGAGGAGATTTTTATTAGATTGTTGCGACTCTACATCGTCTTCCACAATGTGTTCATCCAAGCAAGTTGACTCAACTTCTTGTTCATTGCATGCATGTGTGTGGAACCATTGGTTATGGGTGGTCCTATGGGAAATGGAGGTTCACTGATCTATAAACTAGCTTGATATTGGTTATGGGTGGTCCTATGGGAAATGGAGGTTCATTGATATATAAACTAGCTTGATATTCTAATGATTGGCTCCAAAAATGGATCTAAACTTACAAGGACGACAATGAGCCTATGCTCTATTATGCCATACTCTTTTGTGTTTTTAAAGATTAAACAACCATTCAAATTATTTAACTACTCTGACATATGAAATTGAATACAATAGAAAATACGCACATAATGGAACACAAACATTTACCCTAGAAACTTATATAAGAAACAAGCATTCATTGAAATAGTTCTCTATGGCATTCTATAGTTCTCTACAATATACCTATGTCTCTCTTGTTTATCAACACCTCCTTCACACTCATGCTCATATTACGGTAATAGTTAATGGATAGTGAAAAAAATCAACCTTTTTTTGTTGGGCATGTGTTATATTCTTTGCACATGGGACATGCAATTAGAACACTATAGTGCTTTTCCATATGCATTGGGTGTTGCACGTGGCGTTAACTTAAGGGGTGTTACAGGGCGGGGGGGGCATGACGACACCTCCTCCCTACTCTACAAAGAAGAAAACATAAAAGGGGCTATCGTCCCTTGTCGTTACAAGCCGAAGACAAACCAAAAAATTGGGCTATTTATTTATTTATTTTTCTGAAAATATGTAATTTAATTTCGATTAAGGTATTAGGGGGTGTAATATTATTTGTGTTAACAGATTGCGTTTTTGGATGTTGTATAATACTTATTTGATGTATTATGAATGGTTAAGAAACACAATATTGAGAAACATAGAGGTGCATGTCTAAGTTTTCTTGGATTTTCCTATTAAGGGGTTCCATGACAAATCTATGTGTATTGTGTTAGAATTTTAATGGTTATACAATATCTAAAAACATTTAGCATCATAACCATAAGCAAAGGATCACTGAAAGAAAGACAAATGCAGCAACACAAGAGAACACAAACGAACACAAATATTTTCCTCAGGGAAACCACAAGGGTGAAAACCCCGCAAAACTTCCTCAGTATAGAATTCGACCAAGACAATGTAAAATCCCAACAACAAGAATAGTTTCTCATCTTCCACAGTAGACTCTTTATCTCTCTCTCTCTCTCCAGCGCGATACTTGAGTGTAAGATGTGTGTGAATGAGAGAGGCGCCTCACCTATTTATATTCTTCAGTTGACTTGCCCTCTAACTTAACAAGGCCGACTTCTCTAACTGACTGGGCCCACTTCTCCAACTAGACAACACAAATAATATTTATTATATTGACACTTGCATATTATTGCCCCGACTTACACTGGAGGGTTTACCTCATGACTTTTACATGACCAAATACATCAAGGGCATCTCTGAATGGAGGAATAACATCTCTGAAAGACAATACAACAAAAGCACAATAGAATATCTTTTGAAGTTACAATACTTTAACACTCCCTCTTAACTAGGAAGGTATTCTACATCAACAACAACCATCATCACAACTGTAATACTGAACCTGCCACATCAACATTAGTATAAAAATATTGAACTTGCTACATCAGTAGAGGAATACTGAAACTATCAATCATCTCATCACTCAACAATCATCAATATGAGAATACTGAACCTACTGCATTAGTATAAGAATACTGAAACTATCAATCAATCAACAATCATCAGTATGCGAATACTGAACCTGCTACATCGGTATAGGAATATTGAAACTATATCAGCAATCATCTCAATAATCATCAATGTGACAACACTGAAAACATCTCAACAATCACCAATCATCAATGTAACAACACTGAAACTATCATCAGTATAACAATACTGAAGCACACATCTCAACAATCATCAGTATAACAACACTGAAGCAAACATCTCAGCAATAATCAATATGATAATACTGAAGCAAACATCTCTGCAATCAACAGTATAACAATACTGAAGAAACCATCTTAGGAATCATCAGTATAACAATACCGAAACCACTTACAACAACATCTTGTCTGACTTATTAACCCTTCTGGGTCGACAAGCCTAGTAAGACATAATAATATCCTTGGATACCAAACAAGCCTTTTCTGGCTTACTAAACCTTTAGAGCCAAACAAGCCTTTTCTGGCTTACTAAACCTTTAGAGCCAAACAAGCCTAGCCATACATACTAACCACTTCTTGCCCTCTAACTATCTCGGAGCAGCATCATTGTGAGTTCTCTGGTAGATCCATCCGGGCATTTTGTCTAACTTACTAACCCTTTCGAGTCAACAATCCTAGTTAGACAGATGGATCTTCCTAGGGACCAACAAGCCTTGTCCTGGATTACAAACCCACTTGGGTTAAACTGATCTAGGCAGACATACTAATCACCCTAGGATCAACAGCCCTCGTTTGACTAACCCTTTCAGGCCAAGCAATCCTAGTCAGACTTACCCTACTCTAGACTGAGCTACTCACCACTGCATCCTTCTTCCATCTACTGTCACTCCCTCTTTCGAGATAGGTCCTTTTAGACTACACCAAGCATGTCTCAAAAGTATTCAAACTTTACACAAGGCAGAGGCTTAATCAACACATCTGCCATTTGTTAATTTGTAGGAACATACTTGAGCTTTACAACTCCTTTCTGCAACTTGTTCTTTGACATTTTCTTTATGTAGATCTGTAACTGCATCGTACATTTACAACTTGCATCATTCTTCTTTTTTTCATATGTAACTGTAGCATTCTTCTCTTGTAGATCCACAACGGTATCGTACATTCACAACTTGCATCATTCTTCTTTTGGGCATCTGTTACTGCATCATTATTCTCTTGTTCATCCGCAACGGTATCATACATTCACAACTTCCATCATTCTTCTTTTGTGGGTGATTGCATACAATCCTTCCTACAAGTCAAATACAATTGTATGATTAGAAACATTTCGTAACATATTCATAATGACGTATATAAAGATATATGTCATATAGTCATGCAACTATTTCCTCTAATGCAACAATCATCTATATACGGTAACTTTCTATATGTCGTCCATCTTACCAAGAAATTATTTCATAAGTAGCAATGGAACGTTGTACAACAGCATAAGCCACTTACCCATTCTAATATGCAGGTTCTACAAATATTCTAATATGCATAATACATTTCCTGAATCTAGAACCATATCTATGTACACATCTTGAACAACTAGATATATAGGAAATGACAATTCAAATACTTATCTTTGTTTGTTTGGTAGAATCCATCTTGATCTCTTTCTTCTTGAATTACTGGAGTCTCTACCAATGTGTTCAACTTTATCATCTGATTCTAAGGACCTGTTACTATCTTGCTCATGATCGAAAATACTGAACAAGTCTTCTTACACCACGGATCACATAGAACCGTGTCTGTGTGTCCTACCAATGCATCCCTTCTTATCCAATGATGAAATGGATAAGAGTATAATCTGCCTCTTCATCAGTATAATTCTTCTTAATCATATTCCTCATTACTTGAGGAATCTTTAATTTCTTTCTTCTCATTTGCAATATATTCATCCTTGGTTGTATTGAGAAAAACACTCTGCTTTCTGCAGTATGTTGGAGTACGTGGTAGTACCAACTCAATCAAAGTCATCATACCTTTGCATTACCCTTTAGGTACTACACCATTTGCTCTGCATATTTTAATTGGATAAGTAAAATCTCTTCTAGATTTCATCATACCTCTAATCTCAAGAATCATGTCAAGATTCTCGAACTTTGAGATCTATTGTATTCACTCCCTCTGAGGTAGAGCACCATACTCCCTCTGCATATGTATTAGGAAATCGAGGTGACAGGTATCCTCCTCTGTTGTTAGTCTTCTTTGTATCCATCTATGTCACTTGTCAAGGTCACCAGATATCAGGATCCTTCATCTCGAACTTTGTTGCAAGTTTTCTCTTGACCTTTATAGGATTCTATCTTCAACCTTGTAGTAAAGGTTGGGATCTCCATCACTCTAGTTGACCCTCAATATCCTCATGTAACCGTATGTGCTATCCCACGGGTGTCTTCTAAGCTTGTACAAATTCTTCTGTGCATAGGTGGTTAGAGAGTCTCAAACCATATACGTTGCTCATTGTAGTAAAGGTTGGGATCTCCATCACTCTAGTTGACCCTCAATATCCTCATGTAACCGTATGTGCTATCCCACGGGTGTCTTCTAAGATTGTACAAATTCTTCTGTGCATAGGTGGTTAGAGAGTCTCAAACCATATACGTTGCTCAATATGTTCTTCTGCTTTGATTGCACTAATGAAGAGGTGTGTCTAGCCCCTAGAGCAGTGTCTTGTCATAATCGACTCTCTCTTTTTGATAGAAACCACGAACCTTGCGTTGTATCTTTTGATACTTCCATCAATGGTATACATGATCTTGTAGATCTACTTCATAAAACTTCCCTTCATGTCTTGAGCTCATATCCAAACATCATTCTGTATGATCGACTGGTACTTCTAGAACATATCATCCTTCCATTCTTCCTTCTTGGGACATTCTTTCGCAAAGTATCATTTTTCATCACAACTGAACTATTAAGTTGTGAGGTGTCCTTCTATTCTTGGCGGGAATGTTAGTGATTGATTGCCATCTCTTATTTAGTCAATCGTGCATTTCTCCATATGCGATCTTCCTACTAGAACAACTCTCTTGGCTGAATTTGGAATACCATTCAAAGTTGTAATTTATGCTTCTGCTTCTTTGACATTGTCTTCATGGTATGCTTCTTCAAGTATGATAAGCACTCTATAATTCCATGCTTAGAAGTTCTCTACTTTTTCAAGCTTGGTATTGTTTGTCATTATGATAAAAATGAGAACCTCAAATGGAAATAGAGAGGATGGAACTTACCAGTGAGAATGCTTCAACTTGATGCTTGCTTGAAGGACCTTTTGAAAGACTGCTTCTGGTGGGCCTAGGGTTTGACAAAGAAACCCTAATTTTTCAACTTAGGTATCTTTCATATCTAATTGGATAGAAAGATGTTCCTCCTCAAGGCAAGCTAAGCAGCGTACTTATTTTCCCAAAACTGTGGACAAGGCTGCAAAATATCTGATGCCCTAGTTTTCTTCGGCATCAATGTTAGGTAAAAAAATGAAAGTCCACAAAATGAGAAACTTCTTACATAGAGAGATGCGCCCTCCTAGGGATAATTTGATGGTTTTCCTTCTTCAACAGATTGGTGGAGGAAAGTGCCCGGAATAGGAAGCCCTAGTTTTTCTCTGGTTTCTTCTGTGAAAATGACTGATATTGTTTTTGATATAGCTCTGAATTTTCAGCCCCTCAAGTTTTGAAAATTCTTTATGAGGCAGCTTGGTATGTCTTCTTTCCAACCACATAGGTTAGAGAATAATAGGATTCACTAGGTGGGACTTATGTGAATTTTACCAAGGCGACTTATTTTCGATTTGTTCAAAATAGAGAACTTGTACAAATTTCCTCGTGTCATTGTTTCAAATTCAAGGTCTAAAAGTTTCACCACATAAGCTAAAGTTCGTTCCCTATCTGGAACATCTTGCGAAATTTCATTTGGACCTTTCTAGCCCGAGATATAGCGATTATCCCTAGGTCACTTGTTTAAGGTTGAATTCTGGGAGAGGTTGGAACCCTGATATGGAGGAATCATATCTCCTATATTATAGTGAATCTTAGGGTAAAACGTTTACATAGGGTAGAGTGAGAATTTATCTTCGGCCTGTCAAAGTTTTCAACTTATGAGCCTTTTCCAAACTCGAACTATAGCGAAAGTACCAAAATTACTATTTTTTTTTTCTTCTAGGGTTTTCAATCATGAATACCTAATATTCAGTAGTTGTAGCTGAAGTAGTGTTTCGGCTGCACAAAGACTTCTTTCAAGGTGGCTTTGATACCATGTTAGATTTTTAATGGTTATGCAATATCTAAAAACATTTAGCATCATAACCATAAACAAAGGATCATTGAAAGAAATACAAATGCAACAACACAAGAGAACACAAGCGAACACAAAGATTTTCCTCGGGGAAACCACAAGGGAGAAAACCCTGCAAAACTTCCTCAGTATAGAATTAGACCAAGCTAGTGTAAAACCACATCAACAAGAATAGTTTCTCATCTTCCACAGTAGACTCTTTCTTTCTCTCTCTCTCTAGCGCAATACTTGAGTGTAAGATGTGTGTGAATGAGAGCGGCGCCTCACCTATTTATATTCTTCAGTTGACTTGCCCTCTAACTTAATAGGACTGACTTCTCTAACTGATTGGCCCCCCTTAGAGGTCTTCCACATGGTAGACCACCTGACAGGGGGGTTGAGAACACCATTGTTTTGGATGAGGGTACTTCACCCATTCAAATACCACTTCATAGACATCCCAGGAAATTCAGCGATGATATTGAGAAGGCCATCCAAGAACTCTTATAGTTGGGACTCATTAGACCAATCTCTAGTACAAAAATTTTGCAAGAATCACATGATTTCCCACTAGTTGGCCATCCGGGGATCTCCAAAACTTATAGGCAATTAAGGCAAAGATTCTTTTGGAAGGGGATGAAGGAAGATGTTCAGAAATATGTGAATGGATGTAAGGTATTTCAGCAAAACAAATCAGAACTTACATGCCCAACTGGTTTATTGCAAACATTGCCCATTCCGGAGCAAAAATGAGATAGTATCTCAATGGATTTCATCACCGATTTGCCCAAATATTTGGGTAAGGATTACATATATGTGGTAATGGATAAATTGACAAAAATTGCTCATTTATTTGTTGTTATATCATCTTTTAGTGCTGCACAAGTGACTGATATTTTCTTCAAGGAAATACTTCCTCCTTTGGATGATGAAGATCAGCTCACACTTGTTCCATAAAAGACTTTGAAGACAATGAAAAGGAGATTGAGAAGCAGAACTATACAAGACTACTTAGTACAATGGAAGGATCTACCAAGTGAAGATGCCACATGGGAAGAGGAGAAGACTTTGCAGCATCCAAATCTAAAATTACTTGAGGACAAGCAATCATGGGTGGGGAGGACTGTAATGTCCCCATTCAAATAATTACATAGCAGGACAATTCCACCAATCCTACTAGTTCCCTAGTTTGGATGGATAAATTTGGAATTTTAATAAGGGAGCTAATAAATGATGTTTAGACATTAGAATGGGATAAATATTTAATAATGTAACTTATTAAGTAAATACAAGAGAAAATTTAAGTGGCAATAGATGATGGAGACACATGGAGACTATGGGGCCCACACAAACTAGAAATTGTGTGCCACATGGCATCCTCCTCTTGCAATTTCGAATCCATGGGAAGCCTAAAGGTTCTTGGATGAGTTAGAAGGATAATACACTTGGCCATATGCATCAGAGGTCAAATTTAGTAAGAAATGTAACTTACATGGAAAAGGAATAGTCATTTTGGAGCTAGTGAGACACTTGGACTAGATTCCCTAGCTCTATGACAACAATGATCAAGATGCTATGACACCTATCAAACAAATTAGGTATTAAGGATGGTTTTTGGCATGTCAAGTTGAAATAGAGCATCCAAGAGATCTCTCATGTGATTTGGGGAATCTTAATGGGATCCTACTCAAATTTGGGGAAGGTAGAAGGCTAGAAAAGGGAGGACACATGGAAAATCATGAGCACACACCCAAATTCGAATTGGCTTGAGTTTGTGGATGGATTGGGAACCTTAAAAGGCTAAGGATATTTATAAAATACAGAAAGAAACCAAGAGAAGGGATTTTGTTCATTTGTGAATTGTGAGAGCTAGTGGATGACTAGTTTTCTTGCCTTGGCCAATTTCAAGGGTGACAGATTCTCATCCAAATTGGTGTTTGGAGAGGCAACTCAGGTATTTCATGGAGATTTAATGGATTTGTATTCACAGGTGTAATCTACAGGGAAGCTTGTGGTTCCTTATATTGCAGCGCTTTCTCTCAACCATTTCCAGTTTTTATGCCATATTCTTGCTCATGGAGGGATTGCCCTTTGGGTGAGCTATTGATCTCTTTGGGGAAGCTTCTAATGCCCCATTATTTTATGTTCTAATGTAAATGCTCTGTATTTAAAGTTTATAAGACTCTCAAGTCGAAATACCCAAAATATTTCATGTAAAAATTTTGAACAATGAATAAATAGTGTCATTTCCCCACTATCTTGTTGTGAACCATTTCCACTCTATTTTGATATATGCCATAGTAATGTTGATTATTTCGAATGGAGGAATGTCTCTATGATAAATGTATGATGAATGGACTGTAATTAATGTTTATTACATGTTTCATGTTCAGTAATTAAGCATTGGAATCCATTTTACTCATTTTAATTGCAATGGGAGAAGATTTGATGCATTTTCCCCAAGGGTCAAAATAGTGATTTGGGAGTTGTTTTGGAGAGAGTCATAACAGCCTGTATAAACTGAACCATGATGCATATGAGACCTTAAAAATTTCATTTACACATCCCCTACCTCTGTTCATAAATTTGAGTGGGATTGAGAGAATTTGAGAAACCATTTCCAGCACTTGGGCCAGGGGGAATTGGAGCCCCAAATTGAAAGACTCCTACTTTGATCAAAATATAAAACTAGTTTGCAGAAGTGATTAGAGGGCTATAAATCATCTCTGAACATAATATTCAAGTCATAATATCAGTCATACACACACTGCAAATATTTGGGAGAATTTGGTCCAATTTGGAAACCTAGACATCAAAACTAGTCAAGCTTCGAAATTAGGGAAAAGGTGAAAAATTGGTCATTTAATAAAATTTCTAAAAAAAGACATTACATTCATGGGCCTATTAATACAACTTTTATATCACTTATTCCTAAAAAGGATCATCTTGAAAATTTTGATGATTTTCATCTTATATCTCTTTGCAACTGTCTTTACAAGATCATTGCAAAGGTTGTTTCCAAGAGATTAAAAGTTACTCTCCCGGTGTATTTCCAGTTAATAGTTTGGCTTTCTTAAAGGTAGACACATACATGAGGCTAGTGGAGTGGCTCAAGAAGGGTTACATTCTTTAAAGACCCACAGGTTGAAATGGGTGGTAGTAAAGATTGATCTATCTAAGGCTTTTGACCGGGTAAGTTGGCTTTATATTCGGATGTTACTTACACATCTGGGTTTCTGTTATGATTTTGTAAAATTGTATTATGGAATACCTTACTACGGTAAGCTTTGTTGTTCTTATAAACGGTTCTTCCAGTCCTTTTTTCACTGTTGGACGTGATTTGAGGCAAGGATGTCCACTCTCTCCTTTACTCTTCCTCCTTATGGCTGAAGGGTTGAGTCGTTTCATTTTGGAGGCCAAATCTGCTGGATCATGCAAAGGCATTCATATTTATGAGGTATTGTATATTACAGATTTACTCTTTATTGATGATATCCTCATTTTTTGTAATGGTTCTCGCTAGGAAATAATTAAACTCAAAGAAGGTCTACTCCTGCTACAAGTTGCTTCTGGTATGGCAGTCAATGATGATAAATCTACAATTTCTTACTCAAATTTGGATGACAAGGAGATAAGTTGGAATTCCTCTTTATTCTCTTTTAAGTCGTTACGGATTGAGGATGAACTTAAATATTTGGGCTGTTTTTTTAAATCAAATGCCTATTGTATTACTGATTGGATGTGGCTCTTGGAAAATTTTGAAAAGAGATTTTTGGGCTAGAGTTATCGTTGGTTGTTTATAGCAGGCAGATTGGTTTTGATTAAATCTGTTATGGAAGATATTTCGATTTTTTGGATGTCCCTTTCTTGGATACCTAAAGGTATTTTTGGAGAGGATCCTGTAACACCCCAGTTTTGACCCCGTGGTATTTAATTGCATATGATGTGAATATTGTATTAAATCATGGCGTGGAGCTCAAGGCTAAGGCCCCACCATGGGTTTATTGTTTGATGTTTTCGGCGACTAAAATCGATGCCGATGGTTTATGTGCTAGCCAGGCACAATGCGTTTTGAGACATCATGTAAAATGCAAATTAATAAAATACCACAACTAGCTATGCGTCGCAACATTAAAGAGACGGGGGCATGATTTCACAAGGAATAGGGAGGGGGGATTATTTAACCTTGAGCCATTGGAGAAAATCCAAATGTCTAAAGTAAAACCCATAGAGTGGTCAACTACCCCTTTTTGTCTTTTGTGTCTAGTCACCTCTAGGTTGGTGGATAAATTTATTTCCTTGGGATGGGGAAGGTATAGAGGTCAAATTCGAAAATTTGGGAGGTCACCCATTTTTGGAAAGTGTGTTTTTGACTTGTGGGCCAAGTAAATGCTTGGGAAGGCATGCCCAAGCCATTATGCACCCATGCCTTTCATTTCCTCACCCATTCCATTCACGTGGAAGCTCTCTCAAGCAGCAGCAGGAGGACGACTCTCTCTCCCTCACGTTTGGATGTCGTTTCTCCATTTCGGCATGCCCAGAAATTGGTTTGGGGTTTTGCCGGGTGAATGTGCAACAATGATGGATGATTCAGGGGTTTCTAAGGGGCGTTTTGTCCTCCTCACGCAGTAGGAGCTTGCTGAGTAAGTATCTCCATGTTTTTTTGTTGGTTCTCTATTTTTAAATACCCATATTTTCGTTGTGGAGTTGTGCAGCGAATGGGCAAAGGAGACCCACGATTTGGGCATGGATGGGGGTCGTATCAGCCTCTACAATGCCTAGAAATGTTTGTGAGACCGGATTTTACTCACAGGGTGTTTTTCCCCAATTTTTACCAGTTTGTTCATGGTTGCAAAACCGTTTTTGGTTTGTTGTGTGTTTTCCCTCACATGGGAAGTCGTTTCTTTCAATTTCCTCGGACTAGGAATTTCGTTTTTGTAAAGATCGATGGGTGGGTTCCCTCCCCCACGATTTGGGTGCATTTCCCTATTGTTTCCAAGCTGGAAAACATTTTGTGGTAAGGCCCAACGAGTGGAAGATGAGACCCACGTTTTCTTAGGTGTTGCTGAGTCCGTTTTGGCCACGTTAGGGCCAAAACGTCCCTGGAAATCAAAATTACTATCAGGGGGTTGTTTTACCCTTGTTTCCTTTTCCGTTTTGGTTCCCTGGAACGTTCTGTTCATACCCAACGGTTGTGTATGACTGTGTTTGATTAAATGGGTTGACTGTGTGTTTGATGCAAGTGTGGCTTGGCTGTAAAGGTCCAAGGAACCCATGTATTGTTGGCTAGTTGCCTTAGCATCCTGTAAAACCCAATTTCTTATTGGCGTGGTTGGGCAGTCTATGAAACCCAACGGTGTGTTGGCTTGACTGTGGATGATTTGGTTTTGGGCTATGCGTGAGCCTATTATCTCCTTAGTGCCTTGTGGAATCATGCCCAGCTCGGGGGTGGCAGTGATGCTAAGAGATTGATGAGCACGCTGGCCTATGGTTAGGTGGAACGTTGCAGCGACGTAGATAGTTGCGGGCCAACTTATTTTCCAAATAAGTATTCTCTTGTATTTAACTCTGTAAATGTATTTCCATTGTATATTATCATGAAATTGTTAAATGCTTGAACAGGATGAACATTGCTTGTTTTAATGAGTATGAACAGCATGTATGTGTTGAATGAAGTGTATGCTTATGTTGTAGATTGCATGGTTTACGCATCTATGTATGTATTTATGATCACTGCATTTTAATTATTATGTTTTAATGTTCATGGGGCTATTTCTCCTGATTGACAGCAGCAGTGCATTGGTCGCGTCCTCTCCATCGTCAGTATGAGGGGTGGGGACGTGACAGATCCGCAAAACTTGTTTTGCTTATCGGTGGAGGAGAAGCGTGGATCATCAGGTAATGGCTTGGGTTCGTTGGGAGTGGTTAGCCATCCCAAAATAACTTGGGGGTTGTGGCTTAAAAACATCTTTCTTTTTGCAAAAGCATTGGCTACTAAAGTTTCTTGGAGACTTATTGATTCAGAAAGTATGTGGACTCGGGTGGTACAACAAAAGTACATTGCTCCTCTTACTATTTTGGATTTGGTCTGGATGGAAGGTAAATCGAGGGGTGGTTGCTCTGTTATTTGGAAGGTAGTAGTACATTCTTTTGTCCTGATTGGAGTTGGACTGGTTTTGAGGGTTGGAAATGGTAGACTGGTTCGGGTTGGTTTGGACCCTTAGGTGGGTTCTGGTGGTGCCCACATACTTTCTGTGGATTTAAGATTATTCTTGGTTGGAAGGGGTATTATTTTCCTCTCTAATATGGTTGATCCTAGGACGTCAATGATGTGGCATTAAGGATAGGTTTCTGGTTATAGATTGGGACTGACTATTGAACTATCAGCGGAATGGTCTAATTACTTGGCAGCATTGAGAAACTCACATATTAGATTATCGGTCCGGGAGGATTTGCTGGTTTGGGTTCATCACTCATCTAGGAAATATACACCAAAGCATGGTTATATACAATTAAATTTGGAGGCTCAGAATCGGCCAATTATTTGGTGGTGGAAGAAACTTTGGAAATTAAAGTGTCCAACCAAAGAAAAACTTCTTTCCTGGACTATTTTGGAAAACAAAGCCCCTACTTGGGATGTTATTCAGCGTAGATGCTTTCAGGGTCCAAGAATATATGCACTTTGTTGCAACTCTCTTGAAACACGTGATCATCTCTTTTTGCACTGTTGTTATACTCAACAGATTTGGCAGCAGCTTGGAATAGCAATAAATTCTTGCTTTGTTTGGCATGAACCGAATTTTGCAGAAGCCTTATGTGTATGGTGTGTTGAGCAGGGTTTCTTGATATTCAGTGCAGTTCCTTACATTATTGCTTGTGGTGTCTCGTTGGCCAAAAACAAATCTAATTTTCAATATCGACGAACGCCTATGGAGCTGGTTGTTGTCAATATTTTGGATGTTTTTAAACATTTTCCTCAGGTAAATAAGATATGTTCAGTTAAGGATGTTTGGTTAAGGCTGTTCGGTTAAGGCTGTGATGGGTTGTCTATTTCTTTCTCCTACTCATTCCTTTCATATATTGGCTGGCCTAGGGAGGGGTTCCAACAATTTTGTAGAATTGATGGCTCTAAAACTTCTACTCCTATTTGATGTGGAAAAGGATTGTCTTTCTTTACAAGTTTTTGGTCATTCTATGATTGTGATTGATTGGGCAAGAGGATTTACCATATGTCATGTGTTACAACTTCTTCCTATTCTTGAGGAAGTGGCATTTTTACAACAGAGATTTGACAGTATATCTTTTACACATGTTTACAGGGAACGGAATGGGGTGGCTGACAGACTTTCCAAGGAAGCCACACAGTTTCCATTTGGTTGCTGGAAGATATTAGAACATGCTCTAGCTGGTAGTTATAATTATTATCACCGCCCGTTCAATGAGGAACATGTGCTTTTTGCTTGAACGGGGATTAAATGGCAACTATCTGTGTATATCTTACTTAGATATATGAGTTTTGTGAACTGTTTTTGGATAAAATTTATTTTGTAGATATGAGTAGATACTATATTGGCTATAAAAAACTGTAAAAAGTTTTGCGATACTGTAGAAACATTTTTTTTTTTTTGTTGACAATGTATGGGGTACTTAACTACCTTTTATACATATGCGCATGTATTTTTGTTCATAGCTGAAATAAAATTTCGATTTTTCCATGGAAAAAAAAACCTTTGACTCATTGATATGATATGTAATGTCCCCAAATTTTATGATAACACCATGGAGTAACCCATAGTCCTTTAGAACCCCATGATCCCTAATGGAATAATAAATTAATTAATTAGGGGACAATTTATAAAGTAATTACCCATAGTAGTTAAATTTGTCAAACTTAGGATTATAAATATTTAAGTAATTATATATTTCAATTATATTTAATTTTGGACCCTAGTGGATGTGCATGTGCTAGGTGGAAAAGGTGGGTGCATGAATCCTTGTGGAACCAATGAGTTGTCATCCTAAATGGAAACCAGGAGAAAATTAGAAATATCCTTACACGCAGGAAAAGATAAAAGTAACACAAAAGAAGCTAGTTAGAGAAAACAAGGATAAAGCAGTCAAGTACAGGAAAAGTTGTCAAGATGAAAATCATGCAACTTTTGGAAGTCGAGAGGGTGTTGTTTCCAAAAAGGAGAAAGGAAATTCAACCCAAAAAGAAAGAAGGCTCAGTATCCAAAAATGAGAAAAAGAAAGTCAACCCAAAAGCAGGAGGGCATAGTTTCCAAATGAAGAAACGGGCATGTCAGTGGAAAAGTAGGAAAGTCGCAATCCAACTCATGAGGGAGCATGGGTTGAGGCAAGTGGGACACATGAAGATAAAATTTGACCTATAATCCATGTTATCTATAAAATAATGATAGCGCATCACTATCAGGTCCTTTTGACAATTTGAGTTTGGCTTAGAGAGCATTGTGCTACTCTGACTTGGGAGATGCGCCCCTAGTCTAAGCTGGGTGATGTACCCCATGCTACTGAGAGGACGATGGAATTCAGCCATGATCATCGAGTTTTATTGTAGGTTAGGAAGTGTATGCCAATCATTTTCAAAATCCATAAAGGAGGAAGCCAAGCCACAGATCAAATTCCAATTCTCTTATCTTATGTTCTAGTCTATCCTCTTAAGAAGCAATCCTGAAATGTAATTATGAAGTCGTATTGCCTTCTATAAGACTGTAATAATGTATTATGAGTCAAAATGCATTCCCTTTGGTTCTTGATTACACTATATAGATGTAATGAATATAAAGACTATGTCCTAATCTACCTCCGAGATATATTTCGACTTATTTATGCTTTTTATGATGTAATAAAATTCTCTGCAATTTTTATGGCAGTTCGAATTTATTTGGAAAGCTAATTCATAAGATAAATTAACCCTACTAGTTTTACTTGTATTTTTTACTAGTTTTGTTGTTCTTAGTATAAAACATTATCCCTATAATGAATTATTGTCATTTATGTTCTTATAGGTTCCTTATACACCCATCTACGGGTTCTAAGTCCTAATCCTTCAATTCATAGCTCACTTCCATTGTTTGGGAAGGTCAGCAGTCGAAGCCAAGGAGTTGTCCTAAAATCAAGTTTCACTAGTGTGACCACCAGAACCTTTCTAATATGTTTCAGGCCTGTACAAACCTACTAATACTGACCTAAACTTCTATAACAAATTTTTTAAGGTCTCCCTAAGCTCATCCTATCACCACTGGTTGTTGGATACTCAGTTGTAAAGGTTATAATTGGCATATGTTGGGACTCTCGAGAGTATGGAATTAGACTTCAGCCTGGCTGATGTTCGAAACCTAAAAGGACCTGACACATTGTGCGTAGGAAACTGAACATTTAGGACCATTTCCTTGCCTTATTGATTTTACTGAATCCCCTTTCTGCTTACTCCTGGAGCTCGAAATTTTCCCTACCTATTAGCTAGTTTGCTTAAATTTATGTGCAAGAGTTAGTGATGCTAGAATATTATAAACCCACTACATACTTAGGATAAAATAATTAATATTTTTTGGTTAATTACCTATGTTCTAGACTAGGTAGTCAGCCTCCACTTGTACCACATGGTCAATACTTTCCATATCAACCCCAAGAGTGCCTTTATACTGATTCTGAATATTCTGCCAACTTTATTGATTGCCTAGATTAGAAACTGTGTCTTCATACCAATTATTCCTTTAGACAATTTTTCCTGTTTTTCTAGTGGATAAAGTAAAGCTAGTCAACTAGGCAATTGCTATCTTTTGTGCCCAACTCATTCTCCATGATTTTCTTTCCAGATTCCATGATTAGCAAGATTTTTCATCACTCATCATCACTTGCTCATGCTTTAGCCAATTCGTGAGCTCTTGGACTGATTTGGAAACTGCTTTAGTCACCTATGAGGGTTTATCATATTTAGTAAGCCTTCTCTTTTAGCTGGCATGAGTTGTCTCCTGAGCGATTTGATTTTACCTCTCAAGGATGTATTATTAATGTACACTATATTGATCAATAATACATGTAAAGATCAATGGAAAGATATATGGAAGATTCTCCAATCATTTTTCACTTCTCTTATGTTTAGTCTCATTATTCCTCTCTCTATTTTTCTTGTGCATGCTTGTGAGAAATATCTTGTAGCTAGATATTTATCCTATATTTCTACATGGTGTCAGAGCTTCAATTTCTACAAGTGAACCACTGAATCTGATTTTGGTTCATTACATGTTAGTGGAAATTCCACCAATCTTACATATTGGTTATTAATAGAGTAAGAGAGCATTCTTTTAAAAGAGGCATGGAAGATAAAATTTCACACTAGTTTTGCTTCGAACATAAGTAATATATGAACAAAGCAAGGGATTTTGTGGGGATAAAACTCTGATGATTGGCATACATTTATCAATGTTTGTGTTATAGCGTGATTTGCCACACCTGATACAACACGCTTTGATGGCTTATCCATGTCTCTATGCAGACTCATTTTATCCCATTTGCTCACCATTACCCTAATGCTCCAAAGGAACCCCTAAAAAGACATTTTTAAATATATATACGCGGGTCACAAGTCTGCAACCCACGTATACGCAGCTTGCACCATTGTCACCTGCGTACACCGGGATTTATGCTCAAAAGATAAAAATATTTGGAGTTATCCCCATCAAGTAACAAATGACTTGATCCTTGGCCTTCCATATGCAGGGAAACTATCCGATTCGACCCTTCACTTCCCATTGAGGGGCTATGTATTGAGCTACTATGAAGCATTGAGGGAGGAGAAATTTGGAGAGTAAAGATATTATAGTGAAATTGTGCCCAATTCTTATATGCTCGAGTCTGCATCCCTTTGTCCTTAAAGCAACCATTAGTACTCTTTCCCAAGCTTGCCTTTCCTTTTGTGAGCTTGCCTTTGTATGGAGAATTGAAGTGGTGGAGGCCCACGCGGAAGGACTCGGTTTCTCGATTTCGACAAGGTGCTAACAGAGGTTTCCATTTGTATCTATATTTATATTAATAGAAATGTCCATTTCTCGTCCATTACATGTGTAATTATGAATATTTGTATCCATGGATGTAATTACTTTGCTTACATATTGGAATTGAATATGCTAGATTAGACTATAACACTTTACATATATCATGCTTGTATATATTTTTGTTGTTGAGGACGAAGTGTAGGGACAAGTTTGATTGAAAGATCAACGTGGACCTTCTTCGAACATCCAGAATAAGCTATGATTCTCATCCCTTAGTGTTAGTTTCATTCATATATTTAGCATGCTTTGAAATGGATTGGTTTCTAGTGTCATCTTGCCTGTTTTGGTCTACCCCAAGCCATAGGAACTTTTATCCGTAGCAGAATTGGCAGCTTCGTTGGGCATTTCCTTTTTTTGGAGTTTGGGTGCATGATTCGTTTAATTTGCTCTGGTTCTTTGTGTTTCTGTGTCGCGTTCAGTAATTTTCTAATTCATTGGAAGTCCCTTGAAGTGATTTGAATCTTATCTAACTTTTTACCACTCTCTCCTTTGTATAAGCAGTTCATAGAACTTACAATAGTGTATATACCTGGGTTGTAGTGTATACATTCGCATACATACGCTAATGTTCCTTGAACATACACTTACATCTCCTTTTCTTGGGATTTTGATGTGTGAAGGTGTTGGGTGGGTTGTGATTTTTGGGTTCCCGTGTTGCATGTTGACTACTTCTATTGTGACCATAGACTTCTCTTTTCATTGTTTTTCTTTGAAATTTGTTCTTGTCATTTATCTCCTTTTTGTTTTACCATTAGTGCATTAGCATTCTTAATCTAAGTTTCTTGCTTAGCTTGTGTTTGTTGCTTGTTGCAGGATCTGAAAGTTTGTAGGGTCTTTTATTGCATTTTCATTGCATTTATAGTGAAAATACAAAAATATTTTTACCTTTGCATGTTTATTGCATTGTGCATATGCATTGACTTGGTACTTGCATTAGGTTTGCTTAGATGAAATTAGTGTTCAGGATTTCATATAGGAATGATTACATTGGCATTTGAAAAAAAAGAATTTTGTGCATTACATGTAGTGGCATACTGTTTTTCATGATTAAAAACAAAGTTGCACTTGGCATTGTTTTTTAGGTCTGCGTATTTACTTTATTGTTGATTCGTAACATCATCAATTGCACGTTCATTACCCTTGAGTAATCACAACCACTAAAATTAACATTTAAATTAAAATTGATTACATGATTTTATTTTATAGTGGTGCAGAAACAAGCTTAGGTTGTAGAGTCTTGGAATAGGATCATGTCATGAGTAAATTTTTCCCAAGACTATGAAATAAAACAATTAGGTGTATGTCCAAGTGAGAAGTGAAATCCTTGGTATAATTAGTGTTCTCAGGAGGCTCCTCTTACACGGGAGTTAAGCACGAGGCAACACACACGTTAGTGGTGGAGATAGACCCCTCCTACTTTAAGTTGAGCACAGGAGATATTTCCAAGATCTTATTCGTATCTGGGGGCTTTTGAGGTACCTTTGGTGCTTTCGTGCTTCAGGCTTTGTTACCCTTCCTATACGGTAGATCCTGCTTGCGATTATTTGCCTGAGCATTGGTTATATTGGGGTGGCCTTAGTTGCCTTACCTAGGTATCGCATGGGGTGCTTCTAGAGGTTATTCTGTGAGTGTCCTTGCAAGGTAGGGGTCGGACAGCACAGTCTCTATATGCGTTGAAGCTGAGGGCCACTATAATTGGTTACAAGCTTTCGCTTATAGTGTATGGGAGTCTCAAGCCTCTCCTTGGAGAAACAAGCTACATTTGGAAGCTCATTTATTCTCCCTCTTTGCTTGTTTGCATCTGACTTGGTTTTACTTAGGGGTATGCTTTGTGTGCGCTAGTTGGATTTAGGGATTGTAATTAGTTCGAGTCTTTGTTATTTTGTGGAATCATCGTGGATCGATTTCTGACACTCCTCCGATCTCGACGTTTAGCAAGACTTTTTCCTTATGACCCTCCTCTTCCTTGTCGAAAGAGGATCAGGCGTTCTAGGCAACCTTTTTCACATTCTGATTCCCACATGGTTCTTGCCATAAGCACTACATCAGAGACCCTGGAGTTTTCTCCATCCCAATCATCTGGAATGGGGAGAGGAGGCTTTGAGGAGCCTCCTACTACTACCGTATGGATACCTGGGACTCCGATTTATATTGAGCATGCAATGAGCTGATATACTGAAGCTATGTTGTGCCTATCCTCTATGTGTCACCATAGAAAAAATCTGGAATGAATGGACTATTGGCAACTTGAGTGCACCCTTCTTCTACTACCCAGAGTTGACTGTCAAGAAAAAATTTCAAGTTGTAGCTTCCTTTTGTTTAAACACTGAGATGTCAAGACTAAGCCTTTAAAACTTGAATCGTGGTAAAAAATGTAGACAAGTTGCAGCCTGAAATGTACACCCCAAAAGATAATCTGTTGTAATGTTTCGAGTCTAAGGAAACCTCAGTAAAGTCCACGAATTCACTTCACAATTATATCGTTTGAGTGAGAATACTCTTGTATTTATATGTTTCCACGTTGGTAGATCAAAATGGCTTTAACTTGGGCCAACTTCATTTCAAAAAGGATGAATTTTATTTTATTTTAACATTGGGAGATCAACTAGGTTTCATCTTGGGCCGACTTCTTACAAGAGAATGAAATTAATTTCACAAATATTATTTTTGGGCTAAAGTTTGACCAGGCCGACCTTGTTAGGATTGAAAGATTTTATTTAAGCAAATTCCTTTGTGCCATGTTGGGGTTTCAAGAGCTTCTTCAAGGGCTCCTCTTTTTATCAATAGCTCCATTAACATGTGCAAAGGGTTGATGTTCTTCATCAAGGGTCCACCAAGTCTTCCTCGATAGATCAACCACATCATTGTTCAAGAGCCATCGTATGTGTGGGTTCAAGACCCAATCCTCCAAGGGCAACAAAGACCCCTCAAGAAGGGTTTCCAAGATCCAACATACCACCATTTGTATGCTCCAAGAGGTTATTCACTTTATCATTTTGCAAGAGGGGTTCAATAGACTTACAAAAGGGTTTCAAGAGCTTCTCCATGGTTTCCTTACCAAGTACAGGTAGAAGTGGAATTTATCAACAAGAGTATGGTCTTCATGACTCAACCATATCCAATGTGTGGGCTTCATGACCCCATCAATCCACAAATGACCACAAGATGGGTCATTTGGCCCATTTGGTGTTCCAAACGCTTCTTTAACCACCTAAACCATACAAGAGGACCTCCAAGGGTCAAGATCCATCATGCCACCTCCTGTGGGGTTTCCAAGCCATCTCCTAGGATACCATGACCCCATCAAAAGCATAAATGACAACAAAATGGGTCATTAATGCTTCTCCAACTCATCACAGGATTCTCTGGTGTTCACAAGGGATTTAGCATCATCATCAACAGGGTCTTCAGCATCATCAACAAGCTGGTGGCTCCAATATCCAACCTTGTGGGTCCAAGGACCTTGCAGGACTCCATAAGGTGCTCCAAGGCACAACCCATCTCTGTAAGGGCTCCAAGGAACTGGATGTGAGGGTGTTGGGATCATCCATACATGTGTACTGCAAGAGGGACTTTGGTAACATCAATGACTACCTGTGGGGCCACTGCAAGTCCCATGTTGGCATCAATGACAATTCAATCAACAGGTGGTCACGATTGCATTGACATGATGTCAACTACTAACGTTGTGAATAATTCACGAGACTATGGTTCGTCGCACCCCAACATGGGTAAGGAGCCTACACATAATTAAATTCCTTTGTAGATCCATAAGCCTGAAGCAATACCTCGTATACCTAAGGGAGTCCTAAAGCATTCAAGCCACAATCACAATGCCCGAGCCTCCCAACGTTATTCCATTGTCGAGGATTTGGGCTAGACTCCCTCTGCGATCTCAGCTCTTGAAGATCTCCAGACTTGTCCTTCGCAGAGAAGAACATTGTTGTATGCTCTTGGAGTAGTTAATCCTAATGCCTCCACTATTGTTAGATTTGAAACTCATGACGTTCAACCTCACTTTCCTTACCATGTGGCTTTCCAAGTCCATGTGGAGTGTTTAAATAACACTATTAAACACGTAGTTGTTGATGAAGGCACTGCAACCTCTGTGATGTCTCTGACTTGTTGGGAAGGCCTTGGCTCACTCATGTTGTCCAAATCTATGACTATGTTGACCGTGTTTGATGGACGTTCATTCTGGTCGCATGGCATTATTCCCTCCCTTCAAGTCCAGTTTGGGGGAAAGACCATGCAAGTCGAATTTAAAGTGGTTGATGCGCCCCTCGACTACAATCGTTTACGAGGTCAAAAATGGATTTACGCTATGAAAGCAATCGTATCATTCGTATTTCGAGTCATGTGATTCCATTTTGAAGATCAGATTGTGATGATCGATCAGATGTCATTCGATAATTATATTTCATTTGCATTGTTGGGATCTATTATCATGACCATTGATAATTCTCAGCCGACAACTCAAAATGTTGGTATCGAAATGTATCTGTCATTGATGGGAACTTCTAATATTTCGGCACCAGTTATAGCTATTAGTTCTACTCCTGGTAGTGATTCGTCACCATCAAGTTCGATCCCATTTTGCACTATGTATTTGGATGACCCTTATACTCTTCCTTCTCCGAGCGCTTTGGATGAAGACCGTAGACCTACTAGGATGGAGATGTTGTTGTTTGCAGTAGAAACTGCTTACCAAGCCCATTCTTGATCCTATTGTAGACTCTGGTCCTTCCTCTTGGCGGACGAAAGAGGAGGATATTCTTGAACTGCCTCCTTGGGAGGTTGTGCCATCATGCTCACATGATTGCCTTGACGATATTTTTCCTTCATATGAAGCGATCCTCAACACTGTGACTGGTCCAGAACAACCTTGGGAGGATATGCACCATCGGTCTTACTTCCTCCCACAGCTCGAATGGATCAAGCGTGTAGGACGACCTTAAGCGAGAATTTTGGTCATCTCGTGATCCCATTAGGCACTCATGGAATATATGTCGAAGGGAACACGACGAATCTATCTCCTACTATTCTGTCAACATTTCTCGTATTCCTGGTAAAGTCAAGAATGTTTACATCGACGTCGATTGTTCACCCTATGAAATCAAGATATACACCGATCTCTTTAAAGAATTTTGTGATTCTTTGCTTGGTCATATGATGAAATGCCAAGAATTGATCTCCGCATTTTTTAACATGCAATCAAAAGGTATCCAAATGCTAAACCTGTTTGACAACACTTACAAGCGATGAACCCTCGTAAAGTGCCTGCAATTAAGGCTAAGATAGAGAAGTTGCTCAATGTTGGTTTCATCTATTCGGTTGCCTTAACCGAATGGGTATCCAATCTCGTTTTGGTCGATAAAATGTAGGGGACCATCCGTGTATGCACTAATTTTGGAGACTTGAATAAGGCATGTCCGAAGGATAATTTCCCTACACCATTTATTGATCAAAGTTTGGACGTGTTCCAGGAGTGAGGTATTATCATTTATGGACGGCGTTTTGGGTATAATCAAATCTAGATCAAACCCTATGACGAATATAAGACTGCATTTATTTGTCCTAGGGGTACTTTTGCGTACCGAAAAATGTCTTTCGGTCTTAAAAACGTCGTAGCTACTTTTCAATAGGCCATGACCTTTGTTTTCCACAACCTTAAACGTATTATTGAGGTTTATCTGGATGATTTAGCTACTCACTCTAGTTTAAGGGTGGATCACTTGCATTTGTTCTTTGAAAGATGTCGTCATTATCAAATTTCTTGCGTAGATTTTTTGTCAATTATGCCAATTTGATCAAGGGATTTATGCGCTTGTTGAAAAATGATACTTTGTTCATATGGGATGAGCGAGCCCAGGAGTCCTTCGACCCTTTCAAGAAAGCCTTAGCATTGGCGCTCGTGCTTAGTCCACTTGATTATAGCATGGATTTCTTGATATATGTGGTCGCGTCTCAAGAGATGATTGGTATGGTTCTAGTTTTAAGATGATGATGAGCTCCAAGAGCATGTTATTTACTATCTTAGCCGAAATCTTATTGATGTGAAACTCCGATATAGTCACGTTGAGAAATTGGCCTTGGAAACTGATGTCCACCGAATGCACACCAGCAGCAGGAATCTTCCGAAAGTTGTCTCCTCACTTGAGAAAGTGGGAGAGGTGTGACCTTGGAGGCAAGCACAAAGCTAGGTACTGTCACCTACTCCTAGCTCCTCCGTTTAGGCTAAATCCTAATGAAGCCAAGGGGGGTAGTCCCTAACAAAGAGTTTTCTATGGCTCAATGTTTAAGTTAAGTTTTAAGATGTTTTGGATGCGGATGGGTGTTGTTTNTTTATAAATGCTCTTGATTAGGGTGTCAACGAAGGTTTGTCAAAGCCGGGAGACTCTTCTAAGTTTCCTTCGTTTAAGACATGTCGGGTCCGCCCAATATCCTAGGCTGATATTGTCAAGTGACCAGCTAGTCGGGAATCTAAGACAGCGGGTGGTTTCGGTGCCTCTAATAGGAAGTACTTTGGAAGGATCCCTACAACGTCGATGCGTTGGTTAAGGGTGTTTAAGGATTATTAAATTACTCTTGTAGGGTTTAAAGATCCAATGTCATTTCTGGGTATTCTGATCTAGGATCGGTCAGAGCATACTCCGGTAAGGAGGGAAGGGAGTTAATTAATTAAAAGGGTATGTGTGTTGAAGATTTTATTAAAACAATTAATTAGACTCTCCGACAAAGAGCGCTCTTGACCCCGTCTTATGACAGTGGTTCAAGAGACTTAGTTAATCTATATGCAGCTAATGCAGGGATTGTGCAAACTTAGGATGCTCTCCGATAGAGAGTGCTCTTGACTTGTGTTTTTGCAAGTTCAAGAGTCTTAAATAATTAATTGATTAAACAAACACAACAATTAAGATGAAAGTGGTTGATTAAACTCTCCGACAGAGAGCACTCTTGATCCACCTTACGGTGAGATTCAAGAGATTTTGGTTCTTTTTATGATTTGACAATTATATAACAAGATACCAAAATGCAATAATAAATCTAGCAATTAATGTTTATACTAAGGAACAACTAGCAATTAGCAAAAATGGAAACTAAGACTAAGCAAAAAACTAAGCTAATTGCTTAAAGGAAACTACACTAAAAAATCATGAAAAATGACACAACACCCTTCCCCCAAATAGGAGAAGTATAAAATAAAGGAGACTTGCTCCCAGTAGCCCTTTTTATTATTTTTTTTTTTACAATGATGATGTGTTCTTTGCTTCTTGGAAGAACAGGTAAAGAAAGGGATTGAGAGAAGAGGGAGAGAGTCTTTTTGTTCTTTTGCACTCCTTGCTTGCTTGTGGCCTTTGGGCTCTCCTTCACCTGCCTGAAACTAAGAGCTCTAGACATACACTTGTTATAGGATTAGTTGATAAAAAATAACTTGAAAATAAATCTACAAACTAGATAAAAACAACTACCCAAACTTACTGAAAAGAAGGGAGAGAAGAGGAAAGAGAAAGGCAAGGCAAGAGAGGGGGAAAAGGAGTGGAAAGAGGACAAAAGGCAAGTCAAAGAAGGCTGGAAACTAAAGGAGAAAGAAGGTTGGAAACTAAAAGAGAAAGAGGGCTGCAAATGAGGGTAAAAAGGCTGAAAGTACAACCCAAAAGATGGTTGAATAAGATGATGGAAAGGGGCTGCAAAAAGTGGAAACACAGAGGCAAAAGAGGGCTGTCCAAAAGGGTGAAAATGGGGAAAAGTGGTCAGCGAACAAAAGGAAGGAAAGACTACAAATAAAAGGATAAAAATGCTGAAAGTACAGCCCAAAAGTTGGCCCAAAAAGAGAATGAAAAGGGGCTGCAAAAAATTGGAGAAAGGAGGCAAAAGAGGGCTGTCCAAAAGGGTGAAAAGTGGGGAAAAGTGGACAGCGAACTAAGGGAAGGAAAGGCTGCAAAAAGAAGGCCTAAAAGGCTGCAGAAAGTAAACAGGGCAGCCAATCGAGGCAAAGGCTAAGTGAATGAATGTTCACTTTAGCCAAAATGTGCCATAATCCCAAGGAAATAAAGATTTTATAAAAATTTGAGAGATGAATAATATGAAAGAAACACTCAAACCTGTGGTACTTTGATGGGGTTTGGATTCTTTTGGATCTTGAAAATTTGGAAGTTTCCTTGGCTTCGAGAGAAGAGGATGCACCTGAGCTCAAACTCCTACTCGTTTCAATGAGATGACCTGCACAATTTCAACTCAATACTTGCAAACAATGGATTAGATCATGTATGTTTGATAAATAAAAATATAAAGAGCATGTCATACAACTGAATAATCGATGCTACTTTAATTCATAGAAACAAAACCATAAAAGATCAAATTGTAACACCAAATGATCAATCTTACGTGCTTATAGAAGCCTTCTAAAGCATGAGCTATTATCCAATCCTAAGCAATAAAAGACAAAAATTGAAACATTTCACCTCATTCGCCAATTGTTCATCCACATTCACACACCATGTATGCCTCCAAAGCCTTAAAATTTATTATAAGGTTGCAAAAGCAACAAGCATTATAGTAATTCACCAGAGGTTCTTTGCATAAATATCCATCCTGAATAGAACTGAAAGAGCCTCTATTTAACAAATGAGAGAGTGCTAAAACCCTAAAACCAAAAAACCAACCCTGCTGCATGGGAAAGCTGCCTGTTAGGTCTGGAAACCCACTTTGTTAGGTCTGGGAAGACTACTGATGGTGTAAGCTTCAGTCTTCACCTCGATTAAATCATCGGACCAATGAGAGCTCTCCATCTCATCTTTAGCTGGAGATGACATGTCTGATAACTGATAATAAATTAATTGCTCTCTTAATGATGACTGAAGCTGAGTTATGATAACTCCAATCATCATAAGTGTTCCATGAGATATCATTTAGCCTTTTATTTTACTGAATTTGAATTAATTTGGAGAGTTTTAGTTTTCTCCAAAATAATCATTTTTTAATAAAAATCATTTTTTTACTCAAAACTGACTTTTTTGAGTAAAAAGGCATTATGTGTCCAATTGTTGATTTGAAAGTTGGTTCTGACTGGATGGCTGATCAAGAATGATTTTTGGCTTAAAGTTAGAGCCTTCAATCACTGAATTCTGAGTCCGGATGACTTACTTACCACGAACGGGTTTTTTCCATTTAATTAATGGAAAAATTAACCCAAAAAAGATAGGAAAAGTAATTAAAAATTAAAAAATAATTTTTCACTGTTCGAAAAAAAAAAATTCGAAATTTTTTTATGTGACCAGATGACTTAGGACATGACCATGATCTACCTAAATAATGTCTAGTAGGTTTATAACACTCATTTGGGCTCTAATAACCCCCCAAGGCCCAGAATTCAACATCGGGCATTCCAGCTTTGGAGGAAGCGGGAGAAAACCTCGTCAATTATACTCAGTTGAAGGCAAAGCATAATTGTCAGGGGCAAAAAACTCCCTGGAATACATTATTTGAGATTCTACGTCTCAGGAGACCGAACCACTCAAAAAATACCCTACTATCACATTTATTACAAACCACGTGGGGCCATGGTCAAAATTATTCAAATAAAAGACTAGCTAGCCAATGTTGACTAGACATGCAGACGAATCAACTGATACACTGGAATCAGACTTTGAACAAGTCTGTCAACCGACGGCTCCTCAGGTAATCCAACTAAGTGCAAAATTAGTGGATAACAGCAACTGTTCATGCAGTCCAACTGTTGAGACATTATATCTTGCTTCTCCATACTACAGTTATAGCCCATATCATTCCATTTCAATTTGTCTTGACAAAATGAATGATAGGGGGGGAATACAATAAATGGATTGTTATTTTGCAAGAGTTCGACCTCGAATTTGTTTTGGCGAAATCGGAGAAGTTGTTAGTCTTCACTGAGCTTCAACCTCGAATTTGTTTTGGCAAAATCAAAGAAGTTGTTAGTCTTCACTGAGCTTCAACCTCAAATTTGTTTTGGTGAAATCAAAGAAGTTGTTAGTCTTCACTAAGCTTATGTCAGATCTCCTTGGTGTGGATAAAGATGAGATCCGTGAGAATTATTTTGTGGATGATCATATCTTTCTGATTTCGTCTATGGACCCTTTGGTATGGCGATATTATCGGCTATATTTAGACTTTAAAGGTTCCTCCTCACCTCTCAAGGGATGAGCGTCGACGCTTACGTCATAACTCTAAGAACTACCTTATTATTGGTGACACGTTGTAACGTGGTGGGGTGGATTCCATTTTGCATCATTGTTTGACTCACGACGAGGCTGAGGCTAAAGCTGTGTTAAATGATTTCCATGATGTGGCGTGTGGTGGTCATTTATCTAGGCTTGCTACAACCCAAAAAATCTTTAAAGTAGGTTATTATTGGTCGTCGATCTTCAAAGATTGTGTTAATGCGGTCAAGCAGTGCCACTCTTGCTAGGTGTCCTCATGGAATATGCGCTTGTATCTTGCCCTTTTACATCTGATTATTACCGTAGGTCCCTTTGCTAAGTGGGGAGTGGACTTTATGGATTGCAACCCAGCTTCAGTTGGGGAGCACCATCACATTATAGTGGTTGTGGACTACTTCATGAAGTGGGAAGAGGCTATTCCTACAATTAAATCCGATGGTGAGACGACCACTCATCTCGTATTCAATCATATTATCACTTGTTTTGGGATCCCGAAGGAGCCAGTCACAAACCATAGCATGCACTTTCAAAATAAGATGATGGTGGAATTAGCCTTGAAACTAGGTTATAAGAAATAGCACTCTTCTTCTAACTACCCTCAAGCGAATGGCCAGGTTGAAGCTGCTAATAAGGCCCTTAAGTCCATTCTACAAAGAACCATCACACAAAGCAAAACAAATTGTCTTATTATGCTTTACCCTGCTTTGTGGGCTTACCGAACCACAGTTAAAACTACCACCGAATTTTCTCCATATCAACTAGAGAATGGGGTGGAGTCGGTTTTACCAATTCAATGCAAAATCCCTACATTGAATCTAGTCATAGAGTTTTTGCCTGACACTTTTGAGTTAGAAGAGCGTTTAGTCCACTTATAGAACATAGATGAGCAGTGTCGGGATGCCATAGTGTCTCTAGGAGATAAATAAGCGTCGTGTTAAGGCTCAGTATAATAATTATGTATGTCCTTGTCGATTTAGTGAAAGTAACTTGGTCCTCTTGTATGATTAAGCTAGTGAACCATTAGGGGCGGGTAAGTTGAACCCCATGTGGCATGGCCATATATAGTGAAGTGTGTCCTAGAGAAAGGTGCCTATGAGCTAGAAGGCTATGAAGGGAATGCCTTGGTGGAGCCTAGAAATGGGCTCTATCTTAAGAAATACTATGCTTAACCTTCAGTCAAGGCTGATATCTTGTATATTACTGTACAGTTTGCATAGTTTATTTTTGGTTCCCTTGTAGTGTTATCAGTTTATTGACACACTTCTTATTATGTTTCAGATGTCGACGGATTCTTCAATATACTTAGGATTCCCTGATGGTGCCAATCGTCAGTTTCGATAGCTTGGGTTATCTATGCACCAAAGGGCCATTTGGTGTCTTCAGGAGGTGTGTGTCTCTGGCCATCATCAAACAATGTCGTTGAATATAGTTTTGTGATTCAACTATTACACGATGCCATCTCCATTGGTATTCGATCTCTTGAAGTTCACCTTGATTCGCAGTTAGTTGTGCCACAGTTAAATGGCTTGTACCATGTTAGGGTTCGTTCTCAAACCAAGTTCTGTGTAGAAGATACAGCAAAACAAGAGACATAGTAATGAGATTGAAACAAGGGACATAGTAATGAGATTAATGAGCTCTCAAAAGCACTTTTTTGCCAACTTCGTAGCGGCCATGATAAACCTGGGAAGCTTGGGAGTCAAGACTAATATTGTACATTTATCTAGAATAATTGGGAAGCACAACAATGAACTTTCATCATACGGAAGTCCACTTGGATTTTCATGTTCTTGCTATCACACAAGGCGTAAAATCGATTCACAGAGTAGCAACCACCATACAACTAATGTAGGGGCACAAATAATCCTGGGAAATTTTCCACAAATTGGACAATTTTGGACCTTCGGCCATTAGTTGTGTTCAACAGTGAGGCTGATAATTGAGGCTCTGTGCTTGATTTCGTACAAGCCCAAACCAGCAAAATGCAATGCCTCTCTGTCGTGATACATTATAAATCCTAACAACTAGGGCTATAAATTATGACGGCATCTCTTCATATGCATACTACAACTGCTAAATACATACCAGCATTCCATATAAGAAACACCAAACATCCTGACAATTTACCCTTTGACAACATACATAGAGTACATTAAATATAACATCAAACATTGTAACATCAAAACATTCTATATAAAAAATAGCATGAATCCCAACTATATGCACCAAAATTCCACATAAGAAATTCCCAAAACCTGACAATATCTGAAAAAATATATGTTAAATAAACCTTTAAAATAGTATCAGTGTGATTCCAACTGTTAATGAAAACATCCATCACAATGGGTTATCATTCAAAATACCTCTTATCTTCCTCTTGCCAGAACAGTTATTTCAATTTGCTCATCATCCATGGATGTCCTAAATTGCATAACATCATCTCCAATAAATGGTTGAGTAAATATCTGAATATCACGTGGAATTGCATTCCCTAAAGGAAAAGAAGGAACATACGTATACTCTGCCAAAAAAAGCATACAATGTGGTACGAATTGGAGGAAATTTCGAAGCCTATATCTCATCTGGAAATTTCGAAGCCTTCAGCTAAGGTGTTATCTCCTGCATCCACTTGAAAAGTTCACCATCTTTGAACCATTGAACTGCAAAAACAGAGAATTAAACACAAAAGAAGGAAAGGAAATTTTGCTAGTTTGGAATGTTATGAATCTTGAAAATGACAGATGGAAAATATGCATGCAGATAAGTGAAGAAAACCATTTAATATTTCAACCAATTATGCCATTACAGTTAAACAAGAGTATGACCATCATTTCCCCGCTATTGTTATTAATTCCATTGTACGTTTAAAATTTATCAGCTATTCATATACAATCTTTGAGAGAAGCCAAACAAAAGTTGATGAAACTTAGATTAGTGTTCTTAGATGACCTATCATACCCTTTAATTTGAATGCATGCCATGGGAAAAGTTCGACATCATGGTAGGATGATGGGTATTTCACATCTTTGTATATCTTTAGGTTTCAAAGATGCATATTAATTCTTAAATCATATCTTACTAATCGTAAATAATTATTAATATGTTTATTTGAGCATTATTAGCCCACTGTTAATATTTAGGTTGCAGAGTGTCATAGAGACAACTATGAATCGTTATCAAGCCATTTGACATGTGTGCAATACTTCCAGGACTCTTTTAACTATTCTAGTCATCTGTGTTCCATTCTGCCTTAACTAGGATCTGTTTTTGACCAATCTACATTAATACCGAGGCTTCAAAACAATCCTTCAAGGAACTTTATGAAAACTGCATTTTGATTTGGAAAATATTACTTCTTCCATATTTATTGATTTCTTACACAGCCATTTTTTTAGGAGACTCTTAGGCGTCAAATTATTTGTAACTAACAAAACTCCAAACCTTCTTTGGAATTTCCTGTTCTGGAGGCAACTTCATTCACAGAAGCCCACTTCTTATCTTTCAGTTGAAGAATTTCAGTCAAATGTTTGGCATCTGAGCTGGTTGTATTTGGTTCCACTTTTACGGTGACACCCTTTGATATTGATGTTAAACTCACCTAGAATTGCTATAGATTAGAATGTTATCCTAAATGCTTGTACTGTTTATCTTTTATGTAATTAGAGATTGAATTCCAACGAATTTTACCTGATATCTCACGGTGCAGACATGAAAATGTGCTTTAACTCCATGGTTTTCAATTATATATTCCAAACATGTTTATACTCTGTACCTATCATTAAATTTGAAGAATTAAAACTAATCCAAAACAATGTGTTTGGATTAGAATGACCCAAGGACTACGATTTGATGGTGATAGGATTGAATGTTATTCTCCCTACTTAAGTATAATAATATCCCATAATGTAAAATGGCTCTTGAAAAATGTAAATGCTATTTTGTTTAGATTGTTAATATTTCTTATTTTGAAGCCTAACACCCTGAATGGTCATCTGATTTGATATGTCATGTTGTAATTCTATGGAGTGCCAGATTGCACGGAGATGTCAAAATGGGGTTTAGTTTAATCATTAGATTATTGCCCTATTTCCTGTATTGGGGCATGGGAATGGGTGTAAAGTTGCATGGATCATATTCTTGGTCTTTGACAAATATAAAATATATACCTCTTTGACCTAGCATGTGTGGACCTCCAAAGCCACGATTAAAATATGGTTACCTAATCACCACGGAACAATGAATGCTTAAAAACCAAAACTATGTTTGTACTTTGAGCTCTGCAGGCCCAAAGTAAAGATGGTTGCAACCTAGTCCACTCTGTGAACTGAATTGAGGCAAAATTGCATTAAAGCATTTGAAAATAAGGATGCCCTACTGGAGTTTAGCCTTTCTTTGGTTTGTCTTACCAGGAAATTCTGTTAATAAGAATAAAAAAGCTTATGGACAATATCAGCGAAACATTGTGCAGGGAGCTATTGGTTATTTTCCCACTGTCCCAATCTCTGGTTGCAGTACTGCTCAAATTAATAAAGCTCAATAGGGTGTTCTCTATGCTTCTAGCGTGGGGCCAAATCTTCTCCATTAAGTGCATCACTCACACCAATAAAAACGTGGTATTTTGGCTAGAAAGATGGTTTGTTAAAGCCATCAATGACAATGTCAAAGATGTTGCCTTGAGATACTGTGAACTTTTACTTACAACTAACAAGCCCCCTTCATGAGCAACATTTTATGGTATTAAACAGGTCCAAATTTGTAAATCCTCCATTCTAGCCCAGGCAGGTAATACAACTACCAGGATCAATCTTTTTGTTGAAGGGGTTGGTCTATCAGGAAGTTTATCATAAATTGTAATGCAAGAATTTTGGGATTCACAATTTGGAAATTAATACTGTGGTTATCCACACTTTTGGATCCAAATCATTTCCCTTCATAAAAGTAACCAGTATATCATTTTATATTGCAATTGGCATATGCCCATTGTCATTGGTTCAGGATTCACATTGTATTTGTAACCACTCCCTGCCTTCATATAGCCCAGGCAAGTAGGGTTTACAAATACAATGTGACTCATGAACCAGGACCAATCCTTTGCAGGGCTTGCCAGATTTAAAACAAATAACATAAAATTTAATGCTTAAGTTTTGGGTACACATTTTAGGGTGTAGATGCAATGGATTATTCACAAGTTTGGATTCAAATTGTATATTGTAATGAAGTCCTTGAGATTCCATTAAAAAATTATTTAAATTCAAAATAATAAAAATTACTAGACACTAAATTGGTGTGTAAGAAAGAAAGGCTTAAACACAACTGTATCATTAATAAATATTGCTTAATACATATTAAAATTACAAAACAAATTCCCTATTACTGATTAAATGGTTAATTATATCTAAGGCATTCTTAAAAGAGGGGAACAATCCATTGCATTGTCTGCAGAAACATAAACATATAACAATCCTCCAGTGGGATCTGTTCACTACAGTGGCACTTATTTTCTATAGAACAATTCTCCATTCTGTGCATTACCCCAAATCCACCACAAATCTGGTAGAGCTGAACCTTGAAAAGCTGCAGCTGCTGTTTGAGAGCCTTGTAAACTCATCTGGAATACCAGATAAATTGTCACACGAATCTAAATAGAGTGACTTTGGGTTTGCAAGCTCTCCTATAGCACTTGGCAATGCTTTTAAGCTTTGTACATACTGAAAGATCCAAAACCTGAAGCCGAGAAAGATTGCTGATAGCTTCAGGTGCATATCCAATTTCAGTTGAACTCAAATTGAGAAACTCAAGTTCTGTGAGTTGCCACAATGAGCTTTGCAGTGATTTTATTGGAGACTTTGATAGATCAAGCACCCTAAAAAAGGAAAGGTTTTGAAGAAAGGCTTCTAAAACCCTCTATGATATCTGGGAGAAAAGTAACTGTTATGCTATGTCACCAGCGATACTTTCACCGATCGATAAGGGATGGGCACCTATGTTTTGTTCCACTCTGCTAACCGAGTGAAGGATCACATGTAAGCTGACATTGCTATTGAGAATGTTTAAACTTTATACTATATAGACCCCGAAGCCTGATTTGAGATCGGAACAGGGGTGGATTGAAGTTAAAGAATAAGTGATAGATTCTTTGTTTGTCGAATACTCAACTAAATCGACTACAAATAACCGGGTGCAGAGGGGAAGAGGAGCTTACTTGACTCATCTTTGGGCTGTGTTCGAGACTCGATCAGGGGTCCCTGGCAGGGGCATGAGCGGGGCAGAACATTTACTTAAAGAATCTAGTAGTAGGCAGAGGGCTTTTGTTCTCAGACCAAGTTATGTTTAGCGCAGATAGAGAAACAAGGGACATAAAAATGAGATTGGCAAGCTCTTAGGACCTCTTTTTTTGCCAACTCCACAGCGGCCATGGTAAAGCTGGGAAGCTTGGGAGTCAGGATTGATCGAAGCAACGGAGAAAGTCTACAAGATTGTACTGCATTTAACTCCCATTAAATTTGTCGTAGTCGTATCACCCAAAACAATTGTATATATTACTGAACTTACCACAAATATAATAAACTCTCATTGATAACCATGCCATAGCTGGATTTCTAGATTTGGCAATGGAAATATAAAGAAATGCAACCAGATGATCTAAAATATTATTAGCTAACATAGATTTTTGGTAAAATTAGAATCTAGTTGTTTCTAAATCATAAATGAATCTTAGAAATTGTTTTACTTGCTCGATCCCTACTCCTACACCACCTCCGCTCAATCCCTTACCTGAGTACTACTTTCCACCACCGCTCCCTTACAACTTTCCCCGCCCCGTTACCCCTAAACCACCTCCACTTCTACCACCTACCCCATACCCCCTACCGCGGTACCACCTCTGATCCACCACCGCTCCCCCTACCTCTATCGCTCCTCCTACCTCTCCCGCTCCCTCCTATCTCTGCTCCCCCACCACGGCACCACCTCCACTCCCCTACCATTACCCCCCACCACGGTACCACCTCCACTCCCCTGCAAGTAACCCCTCCAAAGAGGGAGTTGTGTTTTTCTCCTGCCCCTATCCCCTCTGCACTGCTATTCTATTTCCTCCACCTGCATTCCCAACTTCCCTACACAATTCCGAACTTCGAAGAGGGAGTTGAGTTTCCTATTTGAGAGGTTTTATTTGAGAGAGGTTTTTTTCACCTCCTTCTACTGCACTCTCCCCTAATGCGAGATGTGCCTACAAGAGCCATTCCCAATGCAGTTGAATGGACCCACCACTATGACGTGCATCCCTCTTACTGGGATATGCTAAGGAAAGCCACTCCACAAATGCAATGGAAATGACCTCCTCAGGTCGTGGTGTTCTTCAACAGCCACAGACCCCGTCTACATTGTTTATACTCTATTCTTCTTATTTTATACTGCCTAACTTCGCCCTCCATTCCATTTACTTTGCATGTGGGATAGCCTAAATTTGCAGTCCATTCAATTTATTTACTTTGCATGTGGGATAAAATTAAATCGAAGCAACTTGCCTAGCAAATGATCATTTGCAGTCCACCCTCAAGGAACAAAGCCCTCCGTCCGTACTTCTCAACAACGAAAATGGAGATTATGATCGAAGGCAAATTCATGACTCCAAGAATAACTGCAAGAAAACCCAAAAGATATAATCTAGAAGAGAACTGGAGCATAAAACGCCACGATGTTGATGCCCGAGAACTACTGAACGAAGGGAATGGCGAGAGCCATGAGGAATTGAGGTTTGTATTTCCTTCTCATAATGTTGCAGAAAGGATGCTTTACCGTCTTGGAAATATCGGTAGCCTCGATCAAGTTCTGCAGCTCCTAGACGTCTGGCGTGTCGCGGATCCTCTGCAGCACGGCCCTGGCCTACTCCATCTGCCCTCTTTTGATCACACTACCGAGGGTAAAGGAACCCAACGTTGGGACCCCTGCCAGCCCCAGCGAAAGATGACACCCCCAAGGATGGAACCCAACGTTAGGACGGCTGCCAGCCCCAAGGAAAGACGGCACCCCCAAAGATGGATCTTGGTAGTGCAATAGTTTATCAGAAATGCAAAAAGGACCCCAATTCCTATGAATAGTTGGAAGTTGATGTTGACAGCTCCCCTCAATCTAAGAGGAGCCATTTCGGACAAATAAATAGGTACAGACTGAGAAGCACAACAATGTCATGAGTTTCTTACTCCTGTATAAAGAAAAAAACGTATTCTAGTTTTACAAAATCAAATCATAGTCCGAATAGAGATGAGATTGAACTAATCAAATCATAGTCCGAATAGAGATGAGATTGAACTTACTTAAATAGTGAAACCCACACCAAAGCCTAGTAACATACGTCCAACGATCAACATTGCTACATTGACAGAAATGCCATTGAGAAAGGTAAAACTGTCGACCAACATGGACTTCTATCGTCCAAAAGCTCTCGTTGTTGCTCCGGTCGTCAAAATTGACACGATCGTAAAGGGAATAAGTGAACAAAGTCAGTATCTAGTTGTCGTGCTTGCAGTAGTCCCTGGTTTTGGTCATGGATTCCATTTTAAAAACGCTTGGAAAAAAAATTGCTCAAAAACTCCAGCATGGATGTAACTCCACCAGAAAAACAAAACAAGGCGAAGAAACAAGAGAGCATTTAGTAGGAGGAAACCCTCAAGACAGAGCTAGGGCTCCCAAGTCCCAAATGACAGAGCGTGTCCAAATTCTTTGTATAGGATTAGGTCCGTACTCCGAATGAAACATCTAGAAGGGGAAAGTACATTTAACGTAGTGGTACATGGTACTGATGTCCAGGTCCAAGTGTCACATGATAGAATGACACAAAACCAAATCGATCCACACCATACTCCATGACTTATCGACACCATTATGGTTTCACTTTACTCTATGACAAATCAACACCATTATGGTTTCACTTTAAGAAATGGAAAAGTTTGGGTATGAAACTTAACATCAAAACACATACAAAGTTAATTAATAGTTGGGTACTATATTCTTGTCCCAAATATTTTTTTGAGTATATGGCATTTCAAAAAGTATATGGCATTTTAATGGCTTTTTTTAGTGGGATTGAAGCATATAACCGCTTTGATTCCTTTGCACAAGACACATTATGCATTTGTACTTGTCATTAAGATAATCATCGAGTGGAGTTATGTCCATACCATGGTTGTGGAATGGTTTCAACCCCAATATGCATATTGAATTCAAATCATTTATTTCCCATTTATGTTGTCTATTCAAATTATTATAACTATAACTATTTTCCAAGGAAGATTTCAATGCACCATATTTTAGATTTAGAAGGAATTGGTTAATATATTTACCAAAAAAGATAGGACAATATCTCTTTTGACTTGAAGGAAGGTATAATATTCACAGCCCATAGGATTATCAACAAAATATGAACCGATACCATTATTGTTTTATGTGGTGTGCAACAGTTAATTTCAAATATATATATTACCTTACTAAATCCTCTAGTTATTTCATCTACGATAGGGAACACATAAGCAGTTTCCTCTACCTTTGGCTTCATCGAAGCACAAATTTGTTAATGATTTAGAACCTTTGGGATAGATGCATACACAACCCAATAAGCTTCCTTGGTTATCACCTCAAGACTTAATGACAGGCTCAAATCCTGGAGAAATATCCTGCAATCCATTAAAAAATTGGGACATACATGTATGTGGAGTGAGAGCAGTGTACTAGGGGCACAGGCTAGTGGACAACATTATAAATAATGCATTAACTCCCCATCCTCCCTTAATATTTGTGTGATCACCCATCCATATTTGTCAATCTGTCAGTCCAAGGCGACAAAGGGGCCATTGACGACGCAGCGTTGCAGATGGGTCAATAGAGGAAAATGACATGAGGACTCGGAATACTCCATTAGTGCACGTTGATGCAAATCGTCGAGAAAAACGACTATTTGATAACATTTACTTTAAGAAATTGGTAGGAGGGAAAGAGATTTTGTTCTCAAACCAAGTTTTGTTTAGTGGATGTAACGAAACAAGGGACATAGTAATGAGATTAACGAGCTCTTTTTTGCAAACATAGCAACGACCATGATAAAGCTGGGAAGCTTGGGAGTCAAGACTGATTGCAGCAACAGAGTAAGTCCCCAAGATTGTACTACATTTAACTCCCATTAAATTTGTGTTGCATTTAATTGTACCACCTAAAACAGATATATATATATATATATATATATTACTGCACTCACCACAAATCTAATAGATTCTCATTGATAACCATACCATAACTGGATTTAAATAAATGCAACTAGCTGATCTAAAATATTCTTAATTGATCTAGCTTTTTGGTAACAATATTATCTAGCTTATTCTAATTTAGTAATTTATTGGTGCTTTTTGGTAACAATATTATCTAGTTGATTTTAATACACTAGTGAATCTTAGCAATTGTTTTACTAGGAAATTACACCCCACTCCCACTCTCAACTACTACAGCCTAACCCATCCTAACAAATTAGACATCCACCCCCCACTATCCCACCACCCCTACCACCCTCACCACGAAACCACCCCGATACGGCCATCCCCACCCTACCACCTCCCACCACCCCTACCATCGTTGCCCAAGTTCAGTTTGGGGATGAATATCCTACGAGTAATTTCTCTTCCCCTTCACTGCATGCATTAGGAAGAGTGCTGAAGGTTGGATCCCCACATTCTTCTATTTTGATGCCCTAGAGAGTGTTGATGTATTTGTAACTTCGGAATGTATTCACTCGTATATTTCTTATTGTATTTCATTGTACCCCGACGGAGATGTTTGTTCCTCCGATCGGGAGATTCATTAATATAATAAAGTCATGTAAAGTCATTGAGGTTAATCCTACATTGTAAGTCGAGACATTAGACCCCACATTTGAGTCATGTTAGGGTTATTAGACTCTCCTAGAGAAGTTGGCCCTATAGGGTAATTGTTAAGTGGAAACTAAGTATAAATGGAGAGTCAGGCTCTCTATTTGAAACACACACTCACTCAACAATAGCGCATGAGTGAGAGAGGAGTAGCTCGCACAAGTGAGAGAGAGAACAACTGTCGAAGATCATCTTTGTACTCTTGGGTTTTACTTTTTGTTTTTTGTGCTCATTCTATCTTTGAGGAAGTTGCAGGGTTTTCTCCTTTATGGTTTCCTCGAGGAATTTTTTTTGTGTTTCTTGTCTCTTGTGATTATTGTTGTGCATGTTATTCTCTTAGATAAGATCCTAGATCATATTTATTAAATGATAAAAATCTAACATGGTATCAGAGCTAACCTAAGAAGAAGACATTGTTCAGCTACAGAATCCAGAGCTTCTTAGTTTTTGTGTTTCTCTCCACAAATCATCAACAAAAGGAGGCTAGGCTACCTCTCCATTGAAGGGCGCATCTTTCTATCAAAGCAGAATCTGATTTTTGGCATTTTCAGTTTTTGTCCTGTCACTACTGCGAGAAATTAGGGATTTCACAGAAGTGGAATTTTTTACTGAGCCCAGCATAGGATTTCTTTCCTCCTCAAATCAAAATTTAGAGACCAAGATCGAAGTTTTTAGTTGGGTAGAACTCCGGGAAAGTCAAACCCTAATTTAACCCTGTACCAGAAAATCAACATTGCAAAAGATCAGCTCTAGATCCATTTTGGGCATCTCAAATTGCTAAGATCTGAATCTCTTGTATTTCCATTTGAGGTTCTCATTGGAGATGTCTCATCACACCAAGCTTGATGAAAATCTTTAAGGAGATGATAACTTCCGAGCATGGAACTATAGGATTTCACTTATTCTTGAAGAAAATGAATTGGACACCTACATAAGTGGAGAGGTTCCAGTCCCAGAGGGAGATGAGGCTAAAGCCTTACACAAGAAGAACTTGGTCAAGGCCAAGAGGATTATTGTTGATTCTATCAAGGATCACCTTATACGACATGTGTCTTCCCTAAAGACACCTAAAGAGATGTTTGATTCATTGACCAAGTTATTTGAAGGGAAGCATATAAATCGGAAGATGGCTTTGTGAAACCAGTTGAAGAATTTAAAGATCCAGAATGTAGAGACCATACTTACATACTTTACAAGGGTCTCTCAAATCAAAGAACAACTTGAAGCTATGGAAGAAGAAGTAGAGAATGGATAAATTGTGATGACCACCTTGAATGGTATCCCTAGGTCATGGGACTCCTTCATTCAAGGGATTTGTGCTAGAAGAAAGTTAATCACTTTCAGTAGGCTGTGGGAGGAATGCTCTCAAGAAGAAGCTCGAATAATAGCTCGAGAAGAAAAGATGGGAAATGAAGATCAAGCTCTCACAGCACACAGCGAGAAATTCATAAGGGAGCACTATCATCTCAAGAAAGGTAAGCATCCACACCAAAATCAGAAAGATAACCCTAGAAGATCTAAGAAAGATCTATCTAGTATCAGATGCTATACATGTGATGAGAAAGGACACATCGCCAGACATTGTCCTAGAAATAGAGGTGGCTCTCACAAGAAGAACAACAACAAAAGAAGACATCATGCTCACACTGCAGAGGATGATGAACCTCCTAGGAAGAGAGTCAAAGAAGAAAGTGAAGATTCTTCAAGCGATGAACAATATGTTTTGATTTCTGCCCTCATGGGAACTGTTATACATGGAAGAAATGATTGGCTCATAGATAGTGGGGCTTCCAAGCATATGGCGGGATTCAAAGAATCCTTTGTGAATCTATCTGAACATGAGTCACCCCACAAAGTGAAACTTGGGGATGACTACCAGTATCCCATAAAAGGAAGTGGTGAAGCTTCCTATAAGCTAGACTCTGGAAAATCTATGAAGATGAAGGATGTCTTGTTTGTACCAGGACTAAAGAAGAATCTTCTCTCCATATCTACATTCGATGCAAAAGGTATGAGGGTTGCATTTGTAGATGGGCAAGTCCTTATGTGGTCAAAGGGAAAGACCATAGATGATGCAGTAGTGATTGGAGAGCAAGAGGGAGGCTTATAAAAATTAAAGGGCCAACCCGAACAAGCTTTGGTCCATGACTCAGTAGAGGCAAGTCAACTTTGGCATAGAAGGCTTGCACATGTGCACTATAGGGCACTACCACTTGCAAGCAAAGCTGTTGAAGGTATTCTAGAAATACATGTAAAGCATGAAGGCGTTTGCAAAGGATGTGCAAAGGTAAAGAACACAAGGAAGACATTTCCAAGTAGTAAGAGAAAGGAAAAAGGAATCTTGGAAATCATCCACTCCAATATATACGGTTCGATGTCATTAAGTTCATTGAGTGGGTATGTATATTATGTTTCCTTCGTTGATGATTTTTCTAGGAAGACATGGATATATTTCTTGAAAAGCAAGGAAGAAGTATTCAGTAAGTTCATGGAATTCAAAGCCCTGATCGAGAACCACACAGAGAAGAAAATCAAGACCTTTCGATCAAACAATGACAAAGAATTCACATCAGATGAATTCAAGAAATTATGCAAAGAATCATGGATTAAGAGGGAGTTGACCACTCCATATAATCCACAAAATAATGGATTTGTAGAAAGGGAGAATATAACGATTATGAAAGCAACAAAGGAAATGCTTCATGATCAGGATCTTCCTATGCATATATGGGAAGAAGCTGCTAGGACAGCTTTGTATGTACATAATCGTACTCCGCATAAAGTACTTGAGAATAAGACACCAGAATAAGTCTTCTCTAGCAAGAAACCAAAAGTAGGCCATCTCAAAATATTTGGCTGCATGATGTACATATACATTCCGAAAGAAAAGAGGATGAAGTTAGATCCTTCAGGAAATAAGGGTGTATTTGTGGGATATAGTGAAAGCTTGAAGGCATATAGAATATATTTCCTAGGATTCAAGAAGATCAACATCAGTAGGGACATGACATTTGACGAAGACTTAGCTTACAACAAATCCAGAAAGAAACCTATTGAAGACCTTAAAGAAACAAAAGTACCCTGGATCCTAGATACAACAATGAATGAAGCAACTCCAGAAGAAAATCAAGAAATGGAAGAACCTCAGGAACCTGTAGATCCACCCCGTGAGAAGAATTCTTACAAGAGGAAACCAACATGGGTACGGGAGTCGATCCTAGGTGCAGAGAGATATGCTGCTCCAAAATAAATGCACAGAGAAAGAAAAGGAATTAGGTCCTACTCCAGTTATGTAGCCCTGTTGTGTGACATCATCGATAAAGAACCTTCCAACTATGAAGAAGCGACATAAAAGAAAGAATAGAAGGATGCAATGATCGAGAAGTACTAGACGATCATGAAGAATGATGTCTGGGATGTGGTCCCAAGACCAAAAGGGAAGTCTGTTGTGACTTCCAAGTGGATCTAAAAGATCAATCATGTTGCATATGGCAGCATAGAGAAATATAAAGTGATATTTGTGGCACGTGGATTCTCCTAGAAGGAAGGGATAGATTATGAAGAAACTTTTTCACCTGCAGCCATATACACTTCCATCAGATCAGTACTTTCTTTGGCTGTAGTGATAAAATGGAAGATACACCAAATGGATGTCAATACCGCGTTCTTGAATGGTGTAGTGGAAGAGGAAGTGATTGTGGAGCAGCTACTCGTATTTGAGACACATTATAGGGAGACTCATGTGTGCAAATCAAGGAAGGCCCTGCATGGTTTGAAACAGGCACCCAAAACGTGATGCGGCAAGATTGACAGCTTCCTCACTAGTTTGGGCTTTCCAAGAGTAAAGAGGATTCCAACCTTTACTATAATCTTGAGGAAGGGAACCCAATGATACTCCTATTATATGTAGATGACTTGTTTGTGACAGTTGAGGATGGGTTGATTGCTGACACAAAGAGGAATCTTGCTGTCGAGCTCAAGATGAAGGACTTGGGTATGATGCACTACTTTCTAGGCATGGAGGTGTGGCAGAGTGCGGATGGAATCTCCCTTGGACAAGAGAAGTATGCAGTGGAGATCCTGAAAAGATTCAGGATGGTGGAATGCAAGGCCATGGCCACACCTATGACATCGAACCTGAAGCTATTAAGTGATGTTTCATCAGAGTCAGTTGATGCCACGATGTATCATTAGATGATTGGGTCCTTGATGTACTTGACGAATACGAGACCGGATATTGGCTTTGCCGTGAACACATTGAACGAGTTCCTGACGAATCCGAGACATGTTCACCTGATTGTTGCAAAGCATATTCTGAGGTACCTGAAGGGTACAATTTATTGTGGCCTCAAGTATGAGGCGAATCTGAAGATTAACCTGGAGGGTTATGTGGATTTGGATTGGGTAGACAGTTCCATTGATAGGAAGAGCACTTCAGGGTGTTGCTTCAGTATGATATCAGGTGTGATCTCTTGGTTTAGCAGGAAGCGGTCCTGCGTGGCACTAAGTATAGCCAAAGCAAAGTATGTTGTAGCAGATTCAACTAGTTGTGAGGCAGTGTGGATAAGGAAGCTATTGTCTTATTTGTTTGATCTCTAGTTGGATGCTACTTGTATATATTGTGACAAACAAAGTTGTGTGAAGTTGTCAAAGAACCCGATGTTCCATGACAAGTCGAAGCATATTGAGATCAAGTATCACCATATCAAGGATATGGTGTAGAGAGGAGTAGTGAAGCTCCAGTATGGCGACATATGAGCAGATAGCCGATGTATTGACCAAGCCGTTAGCCAGAGTGAAGTTCGAGTACTTTAGAGAGAAGCTTGGTGTTCTTCAGATCAAGGTTCCCTCCAGAGGGAAATGATGAGTTCAGAAGACGCAGATATACATGAGCCTTTTCGACATGGTGGTAGGCTGGGCCTCCCATGGTCGGATGTAAGTGCAGAGCCTTTCCCCGGATGGTAGTAGGTGTGTCCTACAATGCCGGTGGATGTAAGTGCAGATCCTTTCCTTGGATGGTAGTAGGTGTGTCCTACCATGCCAATGGATGTAAGTGCAGATACTTTTCCCGGATGGTAGTAGGTGTGTCCTACCATGCCGGTGGATGTAAGTGCAGAGCCTTTCCTTGGATAGTAGTAGGTGTGTACTACCATGCTGGTGGATTTAAGTGCTAGAGCCTTTTCCCGAATGGTAGTAAGTGTGTCCTACCATGCCGAGGAATGTAAGTGTTGTGTTATGTGTATCTAGGCTATGCTCCGTGTGACGGTGAGATGATCTGAAGATGATGAGGTAATAGTAGGGTACACAGGTATTACAAGGCATGTAATCAGTCCTGGGATGCTCCTTCAGGTTTTGGAGTGGCATATAAAAAGTCCTGGGAGATCTTGCAGGTTTTGCAAAGAGGCATCTAATAATTCCTAGGATGTACCTACTTGATGGCTTGCTCGTAGAGATGATGAAGACCTACATGGAGGCTAGGCCTACATCCAACATGAAAAAAGGGTTGGCTTTGTAGAACTTCCTATAACGAGTAGATTTGAGAGATAGCACCATTTGCTCGAGATAGCAGCAGCAGTGACGATGATGATGATGATCCAATGACAAAGACTTGTGCTGATGAACTGTCTCAAGAGAATACCTTCCTAGTTAAGAGGGAGTGTTGATGTCTTTGTAACTTCAGGATGTATTCACTTGTATATTTCTTATTGTATTTCATTGTACCCCGATGGAGATGTTTGTTCCTCCAAGCGGGAGAGTCATTAATATAATAAAGTCATGTAAAGTCATTGAGGTTAACACTCCATTGTAAGTCGGGGCATTAGACCCCACAATTGAGTCATATTAGGGTTATTAGACTCTCCTAGAGAAGTAGGCCCTGTAGGGTAATTGTCAAGTGAAAATTAAGTATAAATAGAGAGTGAGACTCTCTATTTAAAACACACACTCACTCAACAATAGCGCATGAGTGAGAGAGGAGTAGCTCTCACAAGTGAGAGAGAGAACAACCGTCGGAGATCATCTTTGTACTCTTGGGTTTAACTTTTGTTTTTGGTGCTCATTCTATCTCTATGGAAGTTGCAGGGTTTTTTCCTTTATGGTTTGCCCGAGGAAAACTCTTTGTGTCTCTTGTCTCTTGTGATTATTGTTGTGCATGTTATTCTCTCAGATAAGATCCTAGATCATATTGATTAAACGATAAAAATCTAACAGAGAGGGGTATACGTTGAAGGGATTTCTCCTTTTATAGGCAGATCCTGAAAAATGGTTGTTGGAGGATGTCCCCTTAGCGCTTGAGGCATGTTCCTTAGTTTTTATGGTTGAGACCCATTGGATCCATTAGGAGGAATAGAGGGCATCCTTTTCCCTCTTTTTACTTGTTGTCGTCCTTCTTCTTGGTTTTTTTCAGGAACCTCTTCTGCTACTTTTGGATATTTTTTAACAAAATGGCCATATTCATGGCACTTTCTACACTTGAAGGGAAGTTGCTCGTAATCAATCTTTCATAGATATTCCCACCCATCCATGAACAAATTTACTATTTTAGGTAAACCTTTCTTTAAATCAACTTCCACACAGATCAAAGGCATCCAGTTCTCACTCAACGCAAGAGCTTTCAGTCTTGAAGCCGGATACATTATCTAAATTTGAGGAGCAACAACATGATTTACAAAACTAGAAGCGTGGTTCTCAAAAGAAGACGGAGGTGGCTACTAGAGCACTAAAGGCGTCATCCAAGATGTGTCTCCTCTCCTCTATAATTGGATTTGGAGGAGAATCCATGAGATACACAACCAAATTCCTAACAAAAACCCTAGCAGAGAAACCCTATTGAAATCACAGTCTCAGTAGGCATGTTATTTTACTTCCTAGTATTAATAACTAGTTTATTTTGAATTTTAGGATATATTTGCATATTAACCCAATGCATTGAGAACAAAATAAAGAGATTAATAAGAAGCCTCTTGAAGGGGGGAAACCTCCTCATACAATGTATCAAATGTACAAGACAAGATAAGATGATCCTAAAAATAGGTTTATTTAGTGTGTGTGTAGGAGATCAATGGTGTAATTTCAATTCTAGTTAACCATACAATTACAATTAAGGTCTTAGCCAACCACTAAATACAATACTAAAATAGAAATGTATTGTCATAATATATAGGGCTTAACATAAAATGTGTATGTTATGGCCTCTCGGGCTACAGTGCAACTGGCATGAAAGTGTGATTGTTGACATCTCATGGGAGATTAATGTATTTGTTGAAGTAGTAACCATAACAATTGGCAATTTAGAGGACTTAGAGTTTCATGCATAGGAAATAATTAAACTACCAAGAGCTTCATTAAGAAGTCCAAACTTAACCGATAAGTTGGAAGTTAACGCCACTTGTTCCGTGGTGTGTAGCTTAGTTTTGCATTAAATGATCATCTTTAATCCAAGTGTTTTTTTTCTTTGTTCTGCAGTAATGTGTGTAATTGACACTTTTATCAATTTCAATGAATGTTTCAATATGCAACATGGCTATTTGTTAATTGCATGTAAACACATTAAAGTTTGAAATGTGTGTTGTTCCTCACAATATAGGAAGGACTCCATCTTTTGGACATGAGAAGGTTGGCGACATGTTTCTAAATGTGACATAGGATGGGTCAATCCCTTTGTTGTTGGATGATAGCTTCCAACGTAATTGTGTTAAAAATTCACCAAAGTGTGTTTCTATGTGATATTCTTGTATACATTGGAGTGTCCTTTACATGTTCTACTTATGCCATGTATGTAATAATATAATAGCGTAATCACTAGGGATATTTCTATATCAATGGAATCAGTTGTGAAGGAACTCATCAATGTGGTTGAAAAATGTGTCATTGTAGCTCTTCTCTCATTAATGAGAATGTAACAAATATGTTTTAGTTATATTAGAGAACGCCAAAATTTGAGTTAGGGAAAAACAACTAGAAAATAAATCTTTAAGCATTAGTTCAACGAAGAATATGATTTTTATCAATTTGGATTGGTAACATTGACAAAATGAAATTGAATACTCGTCAATTGTCCAATTATTGCACCGAGAGTAGCGAGGTCCTCTACAACCCAGTGTGGGGGATTTGTTGTCATGTTACATTATGTAACGTAACATTCCGAAAAAATAAAAATAAAAGCATTGAAATTTTTTATGTCGACTCATAACTTATAAAAAAAAGTAATAAAAATTTGATGTTGGCTCATAACGTATCAAAAATAAAAATTAATTAAAAATTCATGTCAGATCATAAAACAAAAATAATTAAAACCAACATAGATCCCTCTTAAATCTAGAATTATTAAGACCAAGAGGGATCTAATTTCTTGATGTGTATTTTTTTTATCCTAACCTTTTACACATTAATAAAAAAATTACATCCCAAAAACTTGGATCCCTCTCAATGCTTAATAGATCTGGATTTGAGATGGATCTATGCCGGTTTATCAATATCCCATCCATATGGTTTAGAAATATTTAAGGAAGGAATATAAACTACAATCTCATACTAAGAAAACATGCATGTACATTGGAATATAGAAAAAGTCCTTGGAATTTAAACAATCAATTAAAAATGAAACTTTAACCTCAAAAAATACACGGTTATTAAATAATTATGCCGAGAAGCCCTCTACAACCCAGTATGAGGGATATCTTGTAACGTTTGTCGATATTTTGTTACTAACAAAATAATAAAAAATAAAATTTTTATTTATCCGCAAAAATAATGTCGACCACAAAAACAACCTAATATGGGGGAGATGTTGTAATGTTCCTACCTAACAAAACAATAAAAAATTAAAAATTTAATTCTCTACCAAGATCTTGTAATGTTCCTACCTACTAAAATAATAAAAAATAAAAAAGTTGAATTATCCGAAGAAAAAAAATGTTAGCCAAGGCCACCTAAACAACCCATGGTTTTATTGTACATGGTTTAGGAGGACCTTGCAAGTGGTTTAAAACCATGTGCAAGGCCTCCTAAACAACCCATGGTTTTATTGTACATGGTTTAGGAGGGCCTTACAAATGGTTTTAAGACCATATGCAAGGCCTAAACAACCCATGGTTTTAGGAGGGCCTTGCACATGGTTTTAAAACCATGTATGGGGGAGATGTTGTAATGTTCATTCCTAACAAAATAAAAAAATACATGTGTTGGCCATAAATAATATTAAATAATAATAATAAAAGTATTATATGTCGACCTTAAATAAAAAGATGTGTCTTTTAGTTTGAATCAAATCAATGGCTATATATAGGACACACCAAAGCTGATAGCTCCTTGAGCGCAATACTTAAGAAGAGGTTTGCACCTCGAGAGATTTGATCTCTCTCGACGCTTGATAGAGCATAGGATTTGGATCTATGCTGGTTAAATTACAACCACACAATCATCTTCACTAAACCCTCTAAACTCAAACAATCAAATACCTTGGTAAACAAAAATTTCCAAAAAGTGTAGAAATCAAGGAGTTGATGGTAAGATAATGTTTGATTTCAAAGCTCAATATTATTTTGGTAAACCATCAATGAGAATTTGGTAGGAAAAACATCAATGAGAAGTTCACTTTGACACCTAATACTTGAAACAAAATCATCAAGATAATAATGTTGTTTTTTGTTTTGAAGTTAGAAAAAAAGAGAATGGATTCAATGAAATCAACTCGACTTGTTAATATCCTTGTAATATAGATTAGGATTAGATTCAAATAGGAAAGATGTATTGGAATGTGTTTTAATGCCCATGGGATTGTGTATGGAATTCAACTACGAGACATTCTTTGCAACAACATTTGTATAAATGAATATTGGTTGACATCTAATTAAACCATTAGATCATCTCCACTTGTAGTTATCACCTACCAACATAACATGGATGGTAGTTAAAAGGGAAAATTTTAAGGACCCATAATTTCCTCAAAGTGCAGAAACCTTGGCACATCTTATTAATTCTTAATTTGCAACCATAAAATGTTTGCCAATTTTATTTGTAAAACAATTCAAATTTCTAAGGACTATATATATATATATTGGATAATTTTGGCGATTTTGAGTTATTTTGCGGTCTACGTCATTTACTGAGTAGAAAATTCGCACATCCTGAATCTGGGTATCCTTCTACTTTGTGTTCTTCTTGTTGTTCATCTTTTGTTGATATGCACAATTTGGCTCTGCTGCATATGTTTCTTCTACCATCAATGAGCCATTGATACCCCAAGAATTACGAAGCTTTTCCAAAACAATTTATCTTCAAGTATTCATTCTATAAGCTTACTACAACACATCCATATCTTGCTTATTTATACTCACTACAGTGGAAGAGATGTGTCTACGCGTTGAAGATCATTTTACTTGAATAATCTCCCAACTTGTTTGGGTCTTGGTCAAGTTATCATCTGCATTGACGTACCATTTTTCGCAATTCAACTGTGTGGGGTTTGATGCACATGTACCATTTTCTTTGTGGGACTTTCACACACAAGTCCATATCTTTGACTTTCATATTCTTCTTCTAACTTCTTACATAAGCCTCATACCATAGTGGTATTTGCGCACATCCTTATCTTTCATATTCTTCTTTCAAGGTTGTTATATGCACGCATATCACCCATGTCATAGTGGGGTCTTTGCACTCTTTGAACTTCCACTAACGTTATATACTTATGCCTATCATATTTGTTGTTTGACTTCAACTCTTTATTTTCCTTTAACATCAATGAAAACACATGTTCAATAGTTTGTTGCAGTTTAATCTTTGAATATAATCTAGGGTGAAGTAATTACTTGTGTCATTTGTGTGTTATTAATTTAAGGGAATTCCCAACACACTATAGAGTAAGGACTTACTATGTTGTGTTACTAGACTAATCTGAATCATTGCAGAGCTATTCATTAGCAATAGAGTATTTTTGTTACATTTGTTTTCCTTTTTGTTAATGTTTTGATTATCCCTTTTACACATTGTCATTTGTGTGTTAATTGAATTTTTTCGACAATCTATCTATGCATTTCATTTCTAGAATGTGTATATGTTGTTAAAGTGTGACCTGCTAAGAAGAACCTTGTATGCCAAGTATCATAGTAATGCATTTGACTGGCCATTGATTAGTAGGAATACATTATTTTTAGACAATTTACTTTTATAATGTAATGTGCATCTAGTTGCGTTAATTCTTTATGTCAAGAATTGAACCAATACATTCAACTGAATTAGCTTAGTTGGAGTAGAGTTACTTGTAAGAGTTATACTTTCTTTACAATTGCTTCATATAATTTCATTAGCATATAGTAGAACAAGAATGAGAAGAAACCCCCCTCAAAACAATTCGCAATAATAAATAACATATTTAAGAATGCATATATAGTGTTGGAGTTTTTGAAAATTTAGTGACCTTGGATTAAAAAATAAAGTAAGATCTTGAATCTAGGAAGTCAATTGCTTGGTAACTAACTTGGAGTGATGGGGAGAAACACTTGCTTCTTGAGGAAGAATTCAAGGGATCTTTGTAGTGCCAAATGATGTTAAGAAGGAGTTTGAAATATGAGCTCTCAAACTAATTCTTGCAACATAACCTTGCTCTATATTTCTCCAATAAAACACATCCTCATGGATTCCTTTTATAAGCCAAATGGAGATCTTCAAACATCTAGTTATCCATGTGAATGCTCCATCTCATGAAATGGTATTTGAAGTACAAGTATGGGGCTATTGAATTATCCCAAGCATGTGAAGATACCAATTCAAAATTTCAAAGCCAAAATGTGCTTGTGAGCCTTGAATGCATAGTAGAAAGTCAACAATCTGCTAGTTGGTATGATCACACAGATATCTAGACTTAACCCACACGAATTTGCATAGGTTTTTTTTGGAAAGGTTCAATTCCCCGTTTGAATTTGATGAGCATGATGCCAACGAGTTGCATGGTGTATGTTGATAGTGTCCTCCTATAATAATTTTCAAAATGTCGCATGTGTGCAAAACTTGGGTGATAACACTTACTCTTGAATTTGTTACCGTATGGGTTTAAAGACCCTCTCCCTCTATTTTTTCATCAAAATTAACCCCAATGAGATTTGAACTCAAATTTCCAAGGGAAAATTCATCTTGATTTTCCATTGCACCACATGCTCTTGTGCTTGAAAAGACTGTGATTTGGAAAGGAAGGTGGAAAATTGATTAAATGTATTCCTTGCACATTACAACAAGCCAATTCCTATTTAATGGATTATGTGATGAGTCCATTATCTGGATAAGTAAGGTCACCATTCATCTCCATATATATGCAATAGAGTCAAGTGTGAAGACAAAACCAATAGTTCATTATGCTAGATATCAGAAACTAAATCCCAACATCAATTCAACCTATTCATTTAATTATTTGTGGGCTAGTTTACTATTCTAGAGTAGTTTGTGTCTAAGTTTGAAAACCCTTGGTCCTTTTGACTTCAACTATCTTGATAATGTGCTTAAGCTTCTCTATTTTTTCATGTAGATCTCCATAATAGGGAATGCGCTACAACCTTTTGCTAACTATATCAATCTCTTTGGTAGCATCATGCTTTTTTTAATTTCATCAATGCAATAATCACCCTTGAGCATAGTTCAAGGAAGGAAGTGGTTTTGGTTTATCGAATCACTCCACCAATTAATCCAACTCTTGTTGCACTCTAGCATAAGGATCAAATTTCAAAATATATAGATATTATTGAACAACTTGGATTTTGCAAGTGAGAAACATTCACTGACTGATTGAGCCTTCTCATGCAAGGCTTGATTCCTCCCCATATAATTTAAAAACTATGAATTGGTGGGTGTAGAGCGTTGCTTACACTAATACTTCTAATGGTTTGGATTCCCAATATTCAATCATAAATATATTTTGATTTGAAATAATAATTCCACCTAACATTTTAAGGTTCATTTCCATACATCTTGGAACTTGACAAAGCACACCAAAGGTCCAAGGAGTCATCCTTTTCATACATACTCAGGTTATACAACACTAAATTTGACTTCAAACAACATAAATTTTCTTTATTTTTATTGCGTAGTCCACTTAGGAGTAGTCCTCCTTTATCTTTTATTAATTCCACCATGTCAAAATATTCATAGGCCAACCATTAACGCTTATAAGTTCTTATATGAACCAAGGGAGGCATACATGGGGTCAAATGTATATGATATGAACCCAAGGGGGGAATATATGGTGTTAAATGTATATGTAATAGTGGTCAACCTAATGAATGGACCTTATGTGCAAAGAGTGAATACGTATATTTAGAGTTAATGCAACAATTGTTGAGGGAACATATGAAATGATTATATGAATATCTTGGGGATTTATTGTGTAACTTATATGATTATCTTGGGGATTACATGTGTAACTTATTTTTTTATTATTATATGTATTAGCGTTGTGTTCCACATTTACATTTATGTACATGGTGTGTACTCTTAGTTCTTATGATGCTTCAAAGCGAGTAATCTTGGCATTTAAATTATGTCGGGGAGGTTTTAGACAAAGAACTTGGAGGGGCCTTATAGGATATAGAGAGCTATATGCAGTATGAATTTCAGGTCCCAATTCATTACAAATTCAGAGTTATAGTTTGTGAAATTTGGGATTTTTTACTAGTCCAAAAACTAGTCTCAAACAATTGTTTTGGGTAAAACTATTATATTTGAAGCTTGAGAGATCCAAATTGAGTGAGACTCATTGCATTATAAAGAATATGGGCCATAGTAATTGTGGGTTAAATTTCATAATCAAAGCCATAAAATTTGACACTTCGCAGGATGTACACTTTCACTCTCTTGAAAGGGACAAAAATAACAAGTTTTGGGAAAGTTACCATAATCTTTTTCTTTGGACATCATAATTAGGTCAAACCTATGGCATTGCAGAGAAGACATGATATCGAAATACTACATGATGGAAATTTATGCTCAGAGGGGCCACAATTGTAAAGTTACCTTAGTTGTAAGGTCGACCAGTAAGACAACCTCCAAACTAGGGTTTTAAAAGGTATATTATTTTGAATCTGCATAACTTTTTCATGGGAAAGTCCAATTTAGCCAATTTAAAAGTCATTGGAAAGAGGAAACACATGATACTATATTGGAAAAAATCGTATTATCAAATTTTGATATAAATTTCAATATATTGAGGTTGGATGTTGAGGGTTTTGGTTTGGGCCTCAATTAAGAACCAATGGAAAAACCTATATTTAGAGGAGAGGAAGATCGAATTGATCTTAAGGAATGGTTAAGGATTGTGAGAGAAACAAAAGAAGAACTCAAGGAGAAAGGTGAGAAGTTGTCCAAGATATAGGTCCTTAATGAAGAAATCAATAAGGAGGTCGATAAATTGAAGAAGGAAAATAATAGAAAAGGAAGATGGGAAAATGGCAAGTCAAGGGAAGAGTAGAAAAGACAGACGGAGAAATATGTAGATAAAGAAACCATAATAAAAAGCTATTGGATGAGGTCAATATATTGATAGAATAAAATAAGCATGGTCAAAATCAATAAAAAACAAGGATCTGAGATGAAGACAACACCAAAAGACTAGAAGAGGAAATTTGCAAGAATGTTGAAAAAGCTCTAAATGCAGCTGATGTAAAACAATAATGCAATCCAAAAGTGAAGGACATAAAACATTGATTGGTGGCATCACCTTGCAGCTTCAAATGGAGAAGGATGAAAAGATTCTAGAAGGACATTAGAGAATTCTTGAAGAAGTTGAGCTCCAACTTGAATATGTACATGCCAAATACGAGGGTATTATCTCAAAGGTGAGAGTAATCAAAGACCAATCACAGAGGATAGAGGGTGCCATTATCTCTGAAAAGATGATTGATGATATGGGTGTGTATAAGGAAGAGAAAACATGAGATGTGAAACCATATCAACACCCTCACTACCAAGAAATAGAAAAAGATATACAATGACACTATAAATGAAGAAGATGGAATACTTGACAATATTCATGGAACAGGGCATCATAAAATTGTTATTCAACAAGTTATTATCATAGACCATAAACTATGATAGTTTAAAGAACTCACAATCACAATACATGGAATCAAAATTATGCAACAACTAACTATCAAGGATTGAGATAAAAAAAAATAATTGAATTTGGATGGATGGAACATCATCAATGGCAACAAGGAAGTCCTATTACTTGGTTTCATCACATGTAAGGCCATTACTTGTAAAGCTTCGAGGACAAATATTTTTGAAGGATGGTACCAAGATATGACCCAAGGGGGGCATATATCGAGTTAGATGTATATGATATGACCCCTATGGGGGCATAAATGGAGCTATTTGTATACGTAAAGAAGTAAATGTATATGTAAAAATGGTTCTAGCTCAGTGGGTTGGCTCAAGTGATTGAGTGTCATGAAAAGCAAGTAGAAGGTCTCAGGGTCAAATCTTTGGGTGGTTATGCATATAAAGGGCCTCACTCGATGTCCCTACTCGGTTAGGTTTCCTAATTAATGCAACCGAACAATTTACCTTGGGTACCATCCTTAAAAAGAGGGGAAGTGCCCAAAGGTTTCCTGTAATGCATTCCATTGAGAAAAAAATGTAATAAGGGTTGGCCTAATGAAGGGGTGGTTCGTCTTAGCGCTTTCTCGGTGGTTGGTAAGGTTGGTGCAAGCAAGGAAAAAACCAATAGGGAAGCATAGAAGGAGTGGGGAAGCACGGAAGGTTGGAGCAACACCATGGCAAGGACAAAATTAGTAGGGAAGCACAGTAGCTTCATGGTCAGGTTGGAGAGATGGTTGGGTTTTGGTCTTAGCGCTTCAAAGACATGTTGTGGTTGGTTGGGTAATGCACTTGCTCGGAGAAGGGGTGAGATTCTGTTGAGCGAAACGAGTCGACCCTGGATCATGAGCCCTAGGCCAGCCAATAAGAATGATTGAGCTTAGCCTACCGGTAGGAATGATTGAACAACAACACCTGGATTGAAATACTGAAATCCTATTCCACTACTCTAGGAGAGACCTAGAAACACGCCTTGATGTTTTAAGCAAATACCCTCTTAGCAACCTCGAAATAATGCTTGAACAACTTGAGTTTACCTTTGGGATAATTTTTTTGAGGATGTTGGAAAAGTTGATCAGTATGAATTGACCCGAATTTTAAATTTTGCTCTTATTGTTTTTTATCGCGGATTTAGACATCAGGTACCTAACCTCAACGATAGATTCCTCATTTCAAGGTTTAACCGACTTTTATTATTATTTTTAAATGGTTAATCTTGGAATTCCCCTAAATAGACCCCCATCTGCCCTTGGAGTCTAGAGGCAATACCTTCTTAGGCTTAATGAAACATTCCATTTCAGTTTTGGAGCCCTCCATTCTTTTCCTTCGTAAAATTTATCCTCCTAATGTTTGCTAAGTATGTAGCCTTGGCAGACACATAAAAAAACTAAACATCCGACAAAGCTATTACCATGCTTTGCTTGCTGAGCTGCTACAAATAATGGTAATTGATATGGCCAAAATGCTCATGTCACAATTTGCTTGTTATAATAAACAACAATATAACAAAAGGGGCCTCAGGTGCAACGAGTGAATATATATATATATATATATATATATATATATATANATATATATATATATTCCAAGGAAACAATCTCACGGAATCCTATGCACTTCCTCAAGGTGATCAGATGGTGTTATATATATATATATTCCAAGGAAACAATCTCACGGAATCCTGTGCACTTCCCCAAGGTGATCAGATGGTGTGTGTATTTACCGTTGACCATAAGAGTGGTTGGTGACCCATGCAGACTTAATGAGACTGAATCTAGTGACATGATGCGTATGCTCCGAGAGACTTTCGGCAAGTCAACCAGTTGAGCTATCCAGTTGGGAGAGAGAGAGAGAGAGAGGGGGGGGGAGGTAATGTGGCCACTGTGGAGGGAAGATGTGAATTAATTATATGAATGTCTTAAGGTATTTGAAGAAGGATCTCCTATTCTTTAAGGAGTTATCATGTAACTTATCTTTCTTATATATATTAGATTTGTGCTCCATGTTTACATTCTATACATAGTGTGTACTCTTTTCGCTTATTATATCTTAAAGATATTGGTTCATGACAAGTTCATTTTCAATGTATCTCCACAAAGTGATCCACTTAGTAGTGTCATTAACATAAGTATTTTATACTCCTCATGTATGCCCATCAATTCTTAATAAGTAAATCACGTTGACATTTTTTTCGAAAAAAAACTTTAAACCCATGCCCAAATAAAATTCTTGGTAGTATTTACCAAGAGTCTTCAAGTTGACACTATTGTAAACAAACCATATCTACATGTTGCAGAAATAACCTAATCCTTGTATCTATACTCTTTTTAAAAGGTGAAGTAACTTGAGAATAGTCCATGATCGCATTTCAAAGTTAGTTGGATAAGGTAAGGTTCCCACACCTTCCCCCAACTTTTTTTCCTATACGTCCTTCATTGCATTGTAAGAATTAGAAGTCTCTTACAACTTCACCTTGCATTGTTTTGAGTTTCTTTAGGTGATTCTTGCCGATCTACGTGGAGGATTCTCTTTGTTAGTTCCAAATAGGTGATGATGACCTAACTCACTTGTCATGGATTAAACCGTTGGGAACTTATATTGATAATGTTAGACACCTCTTGAGAGGCTTCCAAGTGATCTTTATTTTCTACATCATTTACCATAAGTTTTGCATTTCTTCGCCATTGATTTTGATGTGCTTGGTTAATCTTTCTAGTTAATATAATCCAATCTCCCTAATTAACTTTGAACGTGCATATCACGATCTCAAAGATCTTATTAGGCGTTAGTTTGGGCTCAAGCCAAGGTATTAATTACCAATACGGGGTAATCCTTAACTGTATGATTTAGGCCTTGACTTCTAAATTAAGAGTTTGGAAATGACTCAGAATATATGTATTAATAACATGTTGCATATGTTTAGATGTTATAATATTTTTTTTCCAAATCAAATTTTTATATATTATATTGATATGGTTCATAAGTAATTGTGAGGATTTCTCACCAAATTGTACTGTGATAAATTGATTACCATATACAATGAATTTGTAATTCAATTTAGAAGAGATATCAATTTTTTTTGGGGATGACTTTGCATTCAACATTATCCATTTTATATGAGCATCATATGTTAATGACAAATTCCTAATGATTTAGTCCAATTGGCACTCATTTCATTAGTTGATGCTCACATAGGTTCCAAAATGTGGGATTGAAACCAATGAAATGAATCACATACTGTCAATCATCACCTTCAGGGCTTCTCAAGAAGGCCACCCATCCCAAAACTCCTTTTTCTCAAGCCTAAGCATGCTTAACCACATCCCCCCCCCTAATCAATCCCACTTAGCTTGCTACTCCATTTGTAAAACCAACTAAGCAAGTATTGGGCCTTTTGAACAATTCAATTGAAGCTCCATACTCTTTATTTAAGAATGCATGGGGTTTTCACAATCCAATATTATGAAATATCATTTTCTTCTTCTTTGATTAACTATGTGTGCTTTCAAACAACCACTACTTTAATTTATCCATTTAGGGGATAGGATTTATTTGGGTTACTGCCTACTCTATTCATATTAGTGCCACCTACATGAACTTTTCTCTTTATAAAAAGAAGACAAGACCGAAGCGAGGATCCATTACCTTAACCTTTAATATTTTGATTGACCCGACCTTACAAAATACCACCTGACTCTTTTCAAAGCCATCAATTTATGACCATTTTCGTGAGCGCCATTAAATAATAACCAAGTTTTCATGAGTTTGAATAGTCCACATAATATTCATCACGTGATTGAAACTAATGAAGTGAATTACATAGTGTCAATCATCACCTCCATGACTTGCACCTTTTAATTAAGAGTTCCCATGAAGGTTATCCATTCTAAGACTTAGTTTTCGTGAAGGTTCCCATGAAGGTTATCCATTAAATAATGACCAAGTTTTCATGAGTTCGAATAGTCCACATAATACTCATTAGATGATTGAAACTAACGAACTGAATTACATAGTGTCAATCATCAACTCCATGACTTGCACCTTATAATTAAGAGTTCCCATGAAGGTTATCCATTCTAAGACTTCTCTAACTCAATCATACTTAAGCATAGAGTTTTTATGTATAGTCATGCCCACTTAACTTACTACTATATTTGCAAAACCTTTATTAGTATTTTGCCATATAAACTATTTAATTAAAACTTCATATTTTTTCTTAAAAAATGAATAAAATTTTCACAATCCAATTTAAATTTTAAAATAGTAAAGTTTTCACAATCTAAACATGATGATATTTTACCAATATAACTACAAAGGAAAATATCCACTTACTAATATAACTACAAATGACCACATTTTTAATAAAAAATTTGGATTTTTGTACAACTCTAATGAAATTTGTAACCCAGAGGGGATTGTGGCCTTTTAATCCATCATTAAAGATGGATAGTCAGGATGCACCTCTTTGGCATATTCCTCCAAACAGATTTGTTAAGCATATAGATTGAATGGCCAAGATTTGTTGTGGGTGGGCAACGAGACTAAAGGACAATTGTTAATCCAATTTTCTTGCCATCGTTTTTTGCTAATCCCATTCTTATCACGCAAGAAAAAGAAAGGTTGATTGTCATAAAGAAAGATGATTCCTATCAACATTTCACCTGCCATTGATACATATATGCTAGTTTAACCCAAGTTAAATTCAACAACTTTGAATACTACATTGTAATCATGTTAAACAATTTTAATTTGTTAAGATAATGAATCAAAATCCTATGCTATAAAAAATAAGGGAAAGTTGCCCATTTAGACTACTCGAAACATAATGAAGAAGACCCTCACAAATATATTTAAAAAAAATTGTTCATTAAAAACACCACTTTATGGATCAACCAAGGAAATCAAACAAAGAGCAAAGAGAATAAACCAGTTTAAATCCTAGGTGGTGAAACTATAGTATTTCATACAGCTTATAAACAAGTTGTCCTGCTTGGGGGAACTCGAAACCTCTGTGCGATCCACTCATACGCACAGAGTATATATATATAGCTGGCAACAAAATCGCCTGCTAAACCCCTGAACCCAATCTTGTCTGTTCTCCACTCAAGCCAAGTCTCACAATCGCAGTAGCTCTATAATATTCGTTTGCAAATTCCTCTTTTGTACGAAAATTTGGCCGAAATCGCGTCTTTTACTATTTATCCCACGGCATAGCGAGAGTGTCGAGCAATGAAAGTCCGTGGCACTTCGGTTATCAGGACCTTCAGAGGCATGGCCGCGGCATCCCAGTGGAATCCCTCCCTCCGTGATTCTCTTCGCCCAAAACAGCCCATTACATTTCATCCCACCTCAGCCCTTGCAAATCCTCAGAACAGCCGGTTTTGCTCAGAATGGAGGTTGGCAACTGAGGAGCTAAAGCGCAAACTGAAAGGTGGACGTGAATACACTGAAGATGAGACCTCTGGGAGAAATGCTCCCTCTAGTACTGCTAGTGAATATACTAATAATGACAAAGATGAAAGCTCTAGGAAAAACGTTCCCTCTGTTACTGCTGAGTGCGTGGTCAAACAGGGCAGAGAACATAATAATTATGAATATGAAAGCTTAAGGACATCTGCCGAGGCTTCTCGACCTCGACCACAAGAGGTGCCATGGACGAAAGAGCTTGACAACAATGTCCATTTTATTGGACGAGTAGCTTGGCCCGTTCGATTCAGAATCGCAGAATCCGGAAAAGCGTATGCAGATACTTCACTCGCAGTTAAAGCTGGTCTATTTGAAATTATGCGGTACGAATGTTCAATACTTAGATTAACAGAAATAAATCGAGATTTTAAAATTTTGTTTATTCTATTAAAATTTGCCCTTCGTTTGGGCGCACATCTCTTGGTTTCCCCGTTTTTAAAATCTTGGAGACAGTCGAATATAGAAAGGGGAATTCTCTATATTGATTCCCAATTTATTTTGACAAAATAGATGAATGCTCTGGTAAATCATGCCCGTTGGGCTTTAGTTGGATGCTGAGAGGGGATGCTTACTACGAGGCTTGTTTGTTGTAGACAACTTACCGACCATTCTCTAATTTGGCGCTGAGCAATAAATAAATTTTACCTTTCCACAGCAGCTGTTACTGCAAATGTATTCAATGACAGCCCTACATTTTATTGATTAGTTTAAATTTCTGCATTTTATTTATTGAGAAACATCCTTTAAATTTATATTCTTCATATATTCTCAAAGCTTTTCATGGTAGATCTAACTACTAAATTTTATGGGCATTATATCTTGAACTTTTTACCATTTTTAGTAGTTTTTATTCGTTGGAAATTATAGATTTTAATTCTTGTTAAATTTTATAGCAAATATCTTCATTTGCTGAAAATTTATTATAGGTCACTTTACCATATATTTTCTGATTTTTGGCTTATTTTTTTTTCCTGCATACAATTTCTGTGTTAAAATCTGAAAGTTGTTTATTGGGCTGTAAATGCACTAGGACAACAATCTAATATTTTTGGAAATTACACTTTGGTTAATGATCAATTCTAACCTGTCAAACACATTAATTTTTTGACTAAATTGATTTTTCGAAGTGCTGGAAAATTTCTTAGTTTACTGTCCTATTGAATGATTTATGAGCAACAAGATAAATTATTGTGCTAGGTTTGGTTAATGTTGATTTGACATTGTACATATCATAGGATATATTGGATGGACATTGAATCCTTAAATTCTGGGACCTCCTTTGGTTTATGGTTAAAATCCTAATCATATATTTCACATAATCATTTACAAAGAAATTTTTAAAATGATCTATGTGCAAAATCCATATGAAATACACATGCTCTTGATGCTGTAATATCCCAAACTAATATTTTCCTGTTTATGTGTATACTGTAGATGGCTAATAGACTTACTCCTTAATCAAATAGGAAAGCAAACCCCGAACTTTGCATGCATGCAAATATGTGCCCTAGAAAAATACCGAGATGCTATAAAATAGGAGAAATCAATGCATGTACATACCAGTAAATAGATCAGCTGATGGTGAAGAGACTGGTCCCAGCATGCAAGGATTCTGCCGGAGGAATAAGGAGATACACCAAATTGTCCTCCACAGGTGAATGCGCCCTCCTCTCAAACTGTATAAGCTCCAGAATAATAAATAAGCTGCTGCTGGAAGCCCGAATGATGTGCACTAGGGTTATAATACCCCTCTGATGATGTTGGAAGCAGCATGCGGAAGTTCTGAACCCTGTAGGTAGGAAAACGAATTGCTTTGTCTCTAATCACGGTGTGACGGTGAAACCCTTTGGATGGATGAATAATCAACTTCCTGGAATAACTGCTGAATGTAACCTGATGATGAACTAGTGCTGAACCTGGATGATCCAACCTGATGATGAACTAGGGCAGATAGATTTCGCTGCCGAAATATACCAGTTAGCTGAGCATGCGCTCAACCCCAACTTAGCTCGCCGAGCTCTCCAATTCGACTCCACAAATCAATTATCACATAAGTGACTTCTCCATTCACTTTATCTTTCTTTTACAACTTTCAACTGCGAAAACCCTAACTTTTGACCTAATTAGGTCACTTTATCTTCTAATTTGCAGTTGACTTGCATGCATGCACAAACCCTAACTTTTGACTTAATTAGGTCGCTTTATCTTCTAATTTGCAGTTGACTTGCATGCATGCGCATGGAGACTTAATCGGGTGCATGCATCATTAAATAATGCCCGGATGTCATGCATGCAGGTGGCCTTTGGCTCTAGTGGCCCTCTTCGACCCAATGGTGATATAATATTGATGCCCTAGATCTTCTATATATGGCATTGGTCTTTGGCTGATTCCTTGACTGTCAGTACCCGCTCGAACCTATAGGAATCACATAGGTTAGCGGGTTGGTCCTCAAATGCCTAAGCAGAAGAGGACATTACAGTCCTCCCCGCTCGAATTTGCTTGTCCTCAAGCAACTGCAAAGCTGGGTGCTGTAATACCTGTTCTGCCTCCCAAGTAGCCTCCTCTATAGGCAGATCTTTCCACTGAACCAGGTAATCTCTGATGATTCTGTTCCTCAGTTTTCGCTCTCGCACCTCTAGGATGCGCTCCGTAATCAGAACCAATTGCCCCTCGTCATCAAGGGGAGGCAGCTCGAAAGATGTAACAATTTGTTGACCAACCACCTTCTTGAGATTGGAGACATGAAATACGTTGTGAATCTTGCTCTCCGGGGGTAGTTCTAGCTCATATGCTACCTCTTCGACCTTCCGAATTATCTTGTATGGACCATAGAAATGAGGTTGGAGTTTTTCTGCTCCTTTCTTTTTAAGAGATGACTGTCGGTAAGGCTGGAAGCGTAAATAAACGAAGTCTCCCACCTCAAAACTGTGCTCAACTTTGTGCCTGTTTGCATATATCTTCTGTTGATTCTGAGCAGCCTGTATGTTCTCCCTGAGTATCTCGAGGATATCTTGACCCTCCTGAATCCACTCCTTGGCCTTGGGGGCCCTGGTATTGCCAAATATCCGGTCTGCAAAAGTGGAAGCATCATACCCATACAGGGCTCGGAAAGGGGTCATCCTAATGGTCATATGGTAGGTGGTGTTGTAACAATGTTCACCCAAGTGTAACCATTTGATCCATGTCCTCTGCTGACCTGATACGTAATTTCTCAAGTATCCCTCAATCCATTTATTAGCAATCTCTATCTGCCCGTCACTCTGCGGATGATAACTTGTGCTCATGGCTAACTCGGTCCCCACTAACCGGAAAAGCTCTTGCCAAAAGGCTCTTGTGAATTTGTTGTCCCTGTCACTGACAATGGTCTTGGGTAACCCATGGAGTCTAAATACCTCTCTGAAAAATAGTTCTGCTATCTGTGCTGCTGAATAATCTGATGATATGGCAAAGAAGTGAGCAAACTTAGTCAATCTGTCCACTACTACGTACAAGCAGTCTCTGCCTTGGACCTTGGGCAGCCCAGTAATGAAGTCCATAGAAATGCTCTCCCATTTCTGCTCGGAAATAAGTAAGGGATGTAGTAAACCAGCCGGGTGGATGTGCTCTATTTTGTTTTGTTGGCACAAGCTGCACTCCCTCACATGTTGTCTCACATCTTTCTTGAGGCCCTTCCATGAGAACCTTTCTCTAATCTGTCTGTAGGTCTTGAGAAACCCTTGATGCCTTGCTAATGGTGAATCGTGCGATGCCTGTAAGATTTTCTTCTTGAGGGGAGACTCTGGAACCAAGAAGATTATGTTTTTGTAGCATATGATATCATCAATGACCTTGTACCTATCATCCTGAATCTGTCCATCCAATAGCTCGCAAGCAAACTTATCTTTGGAGTACTCAACCAAAAGATGAGACCTCCAATCTGATGAGATGCTCATAAGGGATAAAGTAGATGGTCGTCTAGAAAATGCATTGGCCACTACATTGCTCTTTCCCTTTACGTACTCAATCTCGAAGTCATAAGCCTGAATTTTACTTACCCATTTCTGTTGTCTCTCGTTTAGCTCTTTCTACTCTAGGAAGTATTTCAGGCTGTTGTGATCTGTCTTAACCTTGAACCTGGCACCTATTAAGTACTGCCTGAACTTGGTTAGTGCATGGAGGATAGCTAACATCTCTTTGTCATATATCGAATAGTGGCGCTCATAGTCTTTGAGCTTCTTGCTCTCAAATGCAATGGGGTGGTTGTTCTGCATCAAAATTGCCCCAATTCCCTCTCCTGAAGCATCACATTCTAACACAAAGGATTGAGAAAAGTCTGGTAAAGCTAATAGTGGGCATGAACTCATTACCTTCTTCATTTTCTCGAATGTTTGTTGTGCTGCCTCCGACCAACTAAAAGCTTCCTTCTTGGTAAGATCTGTGAGGGGTGCGGTCATCTGTGAGAATCCGCTAACATACCTCCTGTAGTAGGTGCAAAGGCCCAAAAAGCCCCTCAGTACTGTCACATTTTTAGGTGTAGGCCAATCCAAAATTGCCCGAATCTTCTCTAAGTGCACCTGGACCTCGTTAGCCCCTATCACATGTCCTAAGTACAACATCTCCTGCATGGCGAACTCACACTTGGACATTTTGGCATATAGTGACTGCTCCTGTAGAATACCAAGTACTTCATCAAGATGTCTCTAATGTTCTTCCCAAGTCCAACTGTATATCAATATGTCGTCAAAGAATACCAGAATATATTTACGTAATTGTGTCCTGAAGATATGGTTCATGCATGATTGGAAAGTAGCTGGTGCATTAGTGAGCCCAAATGGCATCACTAGAAACTCATAATGTTCGTAGTGGCAATGGAAAGCGGTCTTTGGAACATCCTGTTCCCTGACCCAAATCTGATGGTACCCTGAGCGGAGATCAATTTTGGAAAAGTACTTTGCCCCCTGTAGTTCATCCATTAACTCATCAATCCTAGGGATGGGATACCTGTTCTTTATGGTCTTTTTATTGAGTGCCCTGTAATCAATGCACATGCGTAAGGTTCCTGTAATCAATGCAAATGTGTAAGGTTCCATCCTTTTTCTTCACTAGCACTACTGAAGATGCAAAGGGACTGGAGCTAGGTTTGATGTATCCTAGCTTGAGTAGTTCCTTGATTGTACTCTCGATCTCATCTTTATACCTCTTGGGATGTCTGTAAGGAGTGGTGATAAATGCTTGGGTCCCCTCCTCTAACTCAATAATGTGCTCAAATCCCCTATCTGGAGGTCGACCTGTTGGAAGGTCTCCGAATACTACCTTGTGCTTCTGTAGTAAGGCCTCTATATCTGCTGGATGTTGTGTGGCCTCATCTAGTGGTTTCCTGAAGGTAACCATACACTCTGCAACCCACTCAATATCTCCCTGTCGGAGTATTGCCTCCATCCTGTGTGATGTCACTGCTGTGGGAGGATAGGTATTCATCCCTCTCAATACCACCTTTTGTCCTTTTGCTCCTGTAAACTCCATCTCCATGGTCTGGTAATTTGTGGAATACTTCTCTATGGAATACAGCCACTGAACTCCTAGTACCACATTCATGTCAGGTACATCTACCACATAGAATGTTTCTATCACTGTATAATTCCCAAGCGTTACCTTTAATTTAGGAATCCTTTGACTACACTCCATGGTGTGACTTGCTGCTGCTACCGAAAACCCATCAAAGCTCTCAGTCTGAATTTCTTTATTTTTAACCCATGCAGCATCAATAAAGTTGTGGGATGCCCCACCATCTATCAGTACTCCCATTTTGTGGCCCTGTACAGTACCTCTGATCCGAAGAGTGTGGAATCTAGGAACCCCTGTCATGGTAGCAATGGTACCTCCTGAGACCTGTCCCTTAGCAACTGTCTCTGTTGTCTCTCCCTGCTCCTGATCCTGGTAATCCTCATCCTCCTCACTGTCGGAATAAGCCTCTATGTAGTAGGCCTTTCCTTTTCTTGAACATCTGTGACCTGGTATCCACGGTTCCTGGCAAGTGAAACATAACTTTTTTCTTCTAAGGTCCTGTCGGGTATCATTGTCCATCCATTCTTTCTTGGGCCATGGTTTCCTTTTTTTATCTTTAATAGGAACATTGGTCCTGGGAGGAAACCTATTTTTGGGCACTGCATCCTACAAGTCTCTACTCCGTCTGATGGCATCTGCTAGGGTGGTGGGCCTATAAGACTTGACCCATCCCTGTAAGGGTTCAGTGAGAGCCTCAGTGAACAACATAATCAACCTGCTCTCTGATATATCTGTAACCATGACTGCTACCCTCTGAAACTCAGAAATAAAAGCATCTGCACTCCCTGTTTGCTTGAGCTATGCCAACTCCCTAAAGTGTACCTCTGGATCCTTTTGATCAAACTGCTCAATGAGCTTCTGTGTAAAATTTGTGTATGAGGTGATGGTGTTGTGATCCAGTGTCACTAACCCGTGGTACCACCACTCATGTGCTTCTCCTTCCAAATGCAAAGTAGCCAATTTAATGGCATCTGTCTCAATCATGGGGTTGAGCTGGAAGTATGTATCCAACTTCTGCACCCAATTCCTAGCTGGGCCACCCCGGGTGCCCTCAAAGGTAGGGATAGTCAGTTTCCCTACGGTGCGCTGTAACTCATAGTTCTGGGTGAATGGCCTATTGTAAGCTTTGGGTTTGTTCTTACTTTTAAAGTGGCAGAAGTCAGTGAAGGTCATGGTTGAATGGAAGTCCTCTCCTAAAGCCCTATATTCTCTCAGATAGGCACTCATGGGTTCTTCTGGTTCTGCTTGTGCTAGAGGCACTGCAGCTGGACTATCTAAGAATTGAGGCATGGTAGGTCGGAAAGGCTTGTATATATGGGGATGGCTCTGCATGTTGGTATGTAAGTGCTGCTCTGCATGTTGGTATGTAAGTGCTCCCTACTACTGCTGGTGGATACCCTATCACTGTTGGGAAATAAGGGACTGTGTGGGGTGGGTCCATTCTTCTCAGTCATTTGTCTGAAGGTGCTCATCATTTCTTTTTGCCCAGTGGTGAGTTCTTTTATGGCTGATATGAGACTATTGAAAGCTATTTTATCATCATTGGCCATTGTTTCTTTGCCTTTTTCAAACTGATACTCTCTGTTCCCCAAATCTATGCCCTCTAACTCCTCTTCTTTGTCTCTATACCACTGTCTCCCGTGAGTAATGTTGTATGGGTTTGCTGGATTCATTTATAATTTTTGCATGCACACAACTGGCAAGGAAAATAGCTCTGATACCACTGTAATATCCCAAACTGATATTTTCCTGTTTATGTGTATACTATAGATGGCTAATAGACTTACTCCTTAATCAAATAGGAAAGCAAACCTCGAACTTTGCATGCATGCAGTTGTATGCAAATATGTGCCTTAGAAAAATACTGAGATGCTATAAAATAGGAGAAATCAATGCATGTACATACTAGTATATAGATCAGTTGATGGTGAAGAGACTGGTCCCAGCATGCAAGGATTCTGCCGGAGGAATAAGGAGATGCACCAAATCGTCCTCCACAGGTGAATGCGCCCTCCTCTCAAACTGTATAAGCTCCGGAATAATAAATAAGCTGCTGCTGGAAGCCCGGATGATGTGCACTAGGGTTATAATACCCCTCTGATGATGATGGAAGCATCATGCAGAAGTTCTGAACCTTGTAGGTAGGAAAACGAATTGCTTTGTCTCTAATCACGGTGACACGGTGTGATGGTGAAACCCTCTGGATGGATGAATAATCAACTTCCTGGAATAACTGCTGAATGTAACCTGATGATGAACTAGTGCTGAACCTGGATGATCCAACCTGATGATGAACTAAGGCAGATAGATTTCGCTACCGAAATACACCATTTAGCTGAGCATGCGCTCAACCCCAACTTAGCTCGCTGAGCTCTCCAATTCGACTCCACAAATCAATTATCACATAAGTGACTTCTCCATTCACTTTATCTTTCTTTTACAACTTTCAACTGCGAAAACCCTAACTTTTGACCTAATTAGGTCACTTTATCTTCTAATTTGTAGTTGACTTGCATGCATGCGCATGGAGACTTAATCGGGTGCATGCATCATTAAATAATGCCTGGATGTCATGCATGCAGGTGGCCTTTGGCTCTAGTGGCCCTCTTCGACCCAATGGTGATATAATATTGATGCCCTAGATCTTCTATATATGGCATCAGTCTTCGGCTGATTCCTTGATTGTCAGTACCCGCTCGAACCTATAGGAATCACATAGGTTAGCGGGTTGGTCCTCAAATGCCTAAGCAGAAGAGGACATTACGGATGCTTATGTTGCTTTCTTGAATCATAGATTGATGAGCAAATTGTTCTATTTGCTATTTGGTAAATGGTTTATCTTATGGTAATGAAATCATTGGTTTAATTGCATCTTACTTCATAGATCGATCCATTGTTATCTTTTATCGAATACTAGTGATATCCATGGTTTTATTTCATTAATGTTTCAATGAGAAAGTTTTCTAAGTATTTAATTAGTTGAAACATGTGAACGAATGCTCATTTGGGAATTAACTTAATAACTTCACATCTTATCACCTAAACAAGTTGATCTCCCTTCTTAAGCTCTCCTCAAACAGTAAATCCAATAGACCTATAAGGAAGCTTCCCTTGGCCTTAAGAGTTAGCCTAAAAGAAGAAAATTAGCACTAGGTTGACAGTGGTGCTTCTCTCCGAATTTGCTCTTGATAGCACTAGTGGCCTAGTGGGTTAGGACTTTCCCACCTAAGTGCTAAGGCACGCTATAAAGTGGAGAAGTGTAGATTACATGTATATTTCCTGAGTATTTAGTTAAGGGCACACTGGTGATAATCCATTATGAATGAATTGAAGGAGGCTATTGTAATGTTTCATTACTGATAAATAGGGAACTGATTGAGGACTAATGATTAATGATGCATGGAGCTAATGAATACATTAATACAGTATTATTCAGTGATCAGTAGACATAAGAAGGCCACCGGAGCAAGTAACAACTGACATGCGGAACATGCAGGCCATATATCAAATTGCATGCAACATGCGTCACTTAAGTTGCATGCATGCAAGAAAGTGCATGCTGCATGCGACATGCATCAATTAGGTCACAGGCATGCAAAAAGCAAGTCATGCAAAACCTAACATTATAAAAGTAGATAAAGTTGAACCAAAAATGCATCCATTATTATTATTCACTTTTGAATTGGTTTCGAAAGCTCAGCAGCAGCAACAACAACAAAGTTGGGGTTGGGGGCGTGAGTCCTTAACTATCAAGTGTTTTCGGCAGCGAAATCTACCTGCCCTAATCACTTTCAGGATAGATCACACAGGTCTATCATTCACACTTCAGATTATTCAGTATTCATCAGAGATCCAACATACAGAGAATTGATCACCAAGAGTCACGTATTTACTGTTGGGGGCGAATTGAAGAACTTGAAGACAATTCGTATTGAAGCAGAGAGCCATCCTTCGGTCTGCATGTCACTTCCATTGGATTCAGAAGGTGCATATTCATTTGCCTAGCAATTTTGGAGATCATCAATGTCTACCTTGAGCAGCAATGAATCAATATTCAAGAAGGGAGGACGTGGTATTTTCATGGGTGAATTGAATAGCTAGGAGTAATTCGCAGTTGATACAGAAGAGCTCAAATCTTCCGCATGTTTTCACCAAACAATTCAAAAGGGCCATATAACCATATCTAGCGAATCTGGAGCCTATCCTTGTCCACCAAGAGCATTAGCAAATTGTTTCAAGGAAGAGAAGGACGTTTTTTATACATGGGTGAATTACCTTAGAAGGCAGACGTTTCCTGCTTTATTATCTCTGCATGGCATGCATGCCTCTTACATATTGATCAACAAGTGGAGCTATGATTATTGGTATACTATTTCAGCCTATTTGAAAGCTTATTCAGTTATTTATGTGAGTTTTCTATATCTGGGGTTTGTGCACTATCTTGAATTTACATGCAAACCATTCTATGAGCTATAAAACTTGAGAAACTCTAAACCTTTAAACAAATACTACAAACAATCAGTATAGAGGAAAAAATATCAGCTTGGGATATTACAACTACACTAATGAATGTGTTGCAAGTTCCTTTTAATATGAAAGACCCTTTGTATGCTACAGCCAATCTCTATCACAACAACAACCACATTTTAGAATTTAAATTTTACACATCAGCCTATGGAATGTGATAGACATAGAATCAACTTTAACTATGGCAATGATGCTTCATAGATTTAATGTTCCCCAACTAAATGATTTATTGCATACCGTTATCCAATGTCAAGTTGTATATGGGGTAAGTTGGCAACTAATATCTTCTTATGATGATCATCATGCCCTTACCTTGACTATAGATCATGAACTAAAATCATACTGCTATTAAGCATGACATGTTCAGGGGAAGAGAAGAGTAATAGGGAGTTCAAAGGCTTAAAGCTATGCTAGTTTGCTACCAATTGTAGTTACATTCATATTGAGGCTCTTGCTCTAATGTTGAGTTTGAGATTACTTGTGACTATGCTTTCCATTGAGAGTCATCCTTCATGATTCCCATTGCTGAAGCATTAACATTGGTAGAGTGTGTGTCCACTTACAAATCTTTAATGCATAAATACACTTAGACAATGATTGTGATCAAACTTTGAAACATTACATTCACCTGCATTCCGTCAATTGCTTCCTAGGCACCACATGATTCATTTCCTCATTCCTGGTTCATACATAGGGAGTACCTCTTGAATATAGATTATAGGGTAGATAAGATAAGATAAGATAATTTTATCAATGTCCAACAAATGACCACATAAATAGTTCAATGGGACTGTGTGGTAACTGTTATCACATACATTGTAGCTGGGCTACCATGATGCAGTAGATGGATATTTTCTCACGTTTCAGAGCTAGTTCCATTATATGGGGGTACAACATGGATCGATTATTAACATGAGCCATTCAAAGCCTTATTCAGTAGTAGATGCAGAGCATTTCCTTGCCATGACTGATATTTCCTAGTCCATTGAGATGACCTTGGTAGTGACATAGTCCATTTGAGCAGAGCAACAGAGATGGTACACATTTGACAGATTGGTACTTTAGGTAGAGACATGCATATGGTTGAGCAAGTATACAGATAGTACTTGGATGTATTTTGTCTCTATTGGCTATTTTAGTGGCTATGACTTAAACATTGATTAACATGCTGTGTTACTATCTTGTTTTGAATGACTTATAGTGTGAGTAGCTGTGCAGTCTTTTATGTAATGCTCATAAATAACAAATTTAGTTTATCCTGCTATGTTGGCACCACTGATCGCTTTCTCCACCCATTTGTATCATCCATATTGACATTCACCCATACTTGAACTTTGACTTGTGAGATTGAGGACACCTTTTTTCCCTCGCTTAAATTTATGATGACAAACCCCATGTTGTTGTGTCTCGGCTCGGAGTTGTGCAACAAAGCTTGCCGAAGGCTTGATCCTTCTGGGCCAGGAGAACCCGTTGGTGTTGGTTCCTGAGCATAGGTGAGTTGGGTTTTGAAGCCTTGACCTCTCTAGTCGGTTGCCCCTGATGTTTGGTCCTGATTGTGGATATCCCCCCTAGTTGCCCGAAGAGTTGTCAGCTAAAGCTTGAAGTAATATGTTCTACCATCATTACATGCATTATGTTATATGTGTTTTATCTTATGAAATGCAAGCCCGTGAATAAATTTGCAAATTGTGTCTTTAGACGCACCTAAAAGGGGCTATGAAATGAAATGTGAAAGGCCTAAAAAGCAGTGGATAAATAAATGCTAAATCTAAAGATTGCTGGCCATATTTGAAATGTAATGATTATATCCTCACAGAGCCTACGGTTTGGGATGTGAGATGGAGTAAGGGACAGCTAAATCTAAGTGTCCCCTAGGATCTCTTCACTACAGTTTCTTGTGTACTCAACGCAAGGGTACTAGAAAAGAACCTCATGGAGCTTGAGTTTAGTTTGGATGTGAGCAGTAGATAGTTGTTAAAGTTGAATAGACACTTTTCAAATCAACTCATCCATTTGTGAGACACTTTCATTCCCTAATGTTCTTTGTCTATCATGAATGCAAGTGGACTCCTGTTTCCCGTGTCTGAAAGATCACTATGTTTAAGTCAACAAGTCTTCCCCTTGGCCTTAAGCTTTTGTTTCATCACTTCACCCATCACAGCTAATTGCCTAAGTTCGTAAGTGATCATACTTAAGAGGCTTTATAGAAGTTGAATGGTTACTCTGATTTAAGTTGGCTATTTATTTATGTTTATGTACCACTGCCATGCTATTAATGCTTTAAGTTTGGTTAAAAACATAATCATGTGAGCTCCATTCATTTATGATGTACTCAGAATCATCCAGATTATTGGTCGACCTTCATTTTGGGTACTTTGACTAGGTCAACCCAATTGACCAAGTCAAACACGGTTCCCAAGGAAGTGACTACAAAAAACAACATTGGCTATATTTGTTCTAGACATGCCCAACATGTTGATGAAATTGTCATTGATGCCAACATGGACTTGTAGTGGCCCCACGGGATGTCATTGATGCCACCAAGTCCCACCTGCAGTGCCTTGATCCCTTACAGAGTGGGTTTGTGCCTTGAAGCACCTTGTACCCAGTTGACAAGGTCCTTGTACCCACAAGGCTAGATCTTGAAGCCACCACTTTGCTGAAGATGTTGAAGACCCTGCTGATGATGTTGAAGACCCTAGAGATGGTCCTGAAGCCTTGGTAGACGATGGAGAAGCCCTAAATGGCTTGGAGAGGCATTAATGACCCATTCTGTGGTCATTCATGCTATGATGATGTCATGGTACCCCAGAAGAAGACCTAGCATCCCCACAGAAGATATCTTGATCCTTGGAGGTCCTCTTGTGTGGTTCAGGTGATTGAAGAAGCCTATGAAGCCCCTTGCTTGATGAAGTCGTCCTAAAGATGTCCTTGGACCCACAGTTGGTGTTTTGATGACACTGCAACCCTTGTTTGGGTCATGGAGCTCTTGTGTGATGATGATAACCTTGTATGGTCCTTGACAGGCTACGGAACTGTTGAGGCTTGGAAAATCGCAGGCAACAACAGCAAGGGATTCTCCCCAGTCAATGTTCCCAACTAGCCTGTGACTGTTTGGTGTAGGGAATCCGTCCGGTTTGCGGTCCGGCTACCGTAGGTCAAGTAACAAAAATAAAAGGTTTTACCGGTTGCGGCTCGGTCCACCGTATATATTTTTGTATTTTTTGACTTAAAGTATGATATGCAAGTGCCTATTTAACATGCAGACTTGATAAAGAATGCAAGGAGTATTCACAATGTGATGCGCAGGTTCTTACCTCTCGTCTTAAACTCTCAAGCATCTAAATCACACACACAATAAGAAAGTAAATCTAACTATCTACCTATCCCCAGGGAGCTAGATTGTAACTTATTAATGAGTAATGTATCTTGTGCATGCATTATAAAGAGAAATTACAGATAGCTAATATTTTGTCCCAAAAACACATGAACAATTAAAGATATTTAAACAACCAGATAGCCAATTGCTTATGAACAACATTCATTACTCATGGTGGTAATTTCATAAAATAAACCAGAAATCATTCAAACAAGAACATAGGTCCTAAGAGTCAGAATGATGTCACAGTTAGTGGACAAAAGTTGAAAACGAAATAGTTCCTCTTCAACAAATTCATAGCATAACATTTGAACATCCCACCAAGCTTTCTCCGACAGGCAAACTGTAATTCTTTATTGCAAACGAAAATAGTTCTTCTTACAATATTTCTTCACTCATCTAACTGGGAAAAAAGTCCCCTCTTCATCTAAATCCTCTATATTTATACAAAAGAACAAGACTGTTGGGCTGCCCACAAATAACTCTTGGGCTTCCCCAACTCTTCGCTTCCCAAAATTTACTTTCACTAAGTGTTTACAAAATTTACAACATATTGCAAAAGTGAACAAATGTTCATGAGGAGGGCCCCGCTTGATTATTTAGAAATTTCTTCCACGCTGAAGCCTCTGAGGCGATACTTTCAAATTCAGAAGGTTCCAAGAATCGAATATTTATTTCGAATTTTGCAGCCTGGCTGCTGATGGCTTCTATTTTGGCTGTACTCAGGCGAAGCTGATCTTCTAATAGCTGCACACTAACCGCGGAATGATTTACCTCATTCCTTAGGGTCTGTTCATCTAAAGCTTTAATGTGTTGTATTCTTCTTTCATCTTCTTGGTACCTTCTTTGAAAAATTTCCACAAACAGGTTGTGGTCCGGAAAAGCATCTATTCTTTGTTCAGCCTCTACCTGGCATCGGTTATAAGCATAGTTACATATATCGTGTCAGCGAATATATCGTCGGGGGTCCGGAATGAAACTTATCGGCAGCAACGGCGAAAATATCGGAAAATATCGGCAAATGTTGTTTCGCATTAAAAAATACAAAAATAAACATTTTTTTT
>LPNX010943723.1:1934-36934 GCA_001517045.1 Pseudotsuga menziesii
AATAAATTGAGCACAAAATATGGTGTATCGATGGACATAAATCTAGGTGCAAAACTGGAAGCAATATTTGGCGCAAACAAAAACTTAAAACAAGACAATTTTAGATGCAAGACGAGACAAAACATTGGATGTAAAACTAGACGTAATATTGAATGCAAGATGTGATGCAACATTGGACACACAACTAGATGCAATATTAGATACAAACATGGGCACAAAACTAGGCACAACACTAGGCGCAACACTGGGTGCAAAATTGGGCTCAGACATAGATGCAAAAAAAGACATCAACCGGGATGCAACACTAGGTGCAAACCTAGATGCAAAATATGATGTAAAACGAGATGAAACATTTGGCACAAACATGGATACAAAAAAAGACGTAAAACAAGATACAAAATTAGATGCAAATGGGGATGCAACATTATAAGTAAATTTGGACGCAAAACTAGACGCAGTATTGGGCCTAAAATTGGATGCAAACCTAGATGCAGAATTGGACACATAATTTTATGTAAAACATGGTGCAAAATTGGGTGTAAGACTCGATGAAAAACTAGGAGAAAAATAAGACGCAACATTGGATGCAAAAATGAGTGTGAAACTGGGTGCAAACAAGGATGTAACAAAGGACGCAAAAAAAGATGCAATAGAAGTTGAAAAATTGGGCGCAAATAAAGGCGTAACATTAGATGCAAAAAATTGGGCGCAAAAATGGACGCAAAAATGGACGCAAAAATGGATGTTAAAAATGACGGAAAAAAAGATGCAATAGACGGCGTTTTACGAAAATGTACAATAGCGCCAGGTTTAGCGCCGGATTGTTCACCACAATTGGGAAAAAATTACACTAAAATCCGGCGCTAAATTCGACGCTAAATCCAGTTTTTGTTGTAGTGAAAGCACCTCACCACGATACAGATCCAGAGAGAGACCCAGATCCAATTCACTTCTTACTTAACTAAATATGCCATCATCACATTTTTTCAGGTATTTCTTGTTTTTTGGGGTAGTGGGGTTCGTCAAAAGTATGCCGAGTGGGTACTCATTGGATGCGGAATTTAATTCTGCATCCAACAAGCTCTCCCGATCGAAATTTGAGTAAAAACACGGGGAAATATGTCAAAAATACAAACAAAAAAGTAGTTTTTTTTCTTTTCTTCCTCCGAAATTAATAAATATTATTTTATTATTTTAAGTATTATTTTATTAATTCTTTTTAGGAGGCCCATTTTGAATTGAAATTTCCTCTAATAGGCTTCCTGTAATATAGGAATATGACCCTTCCTCCTCCATCCCAAATTGTAAAATATAAACAGATCAATTTAAGAAAAAAACCTAATTTATTTTTCCTTTAACAACTCTTAATCAATACTCCCTAAGATTGTGAATGAATTGTGAAAATAAGATTTTGAATGAATAGCGAAAAGGAGAGATAAATGTTCGAAGTCAAGAAATAAAAAGTCAAAACATTATTTACGGTAAACATCTTAAAATATTAAATCTAGAAAGATTATAACATAAAATAGGTAATGATAATCGTTGGATAGGGTGGGAAGGGATTTAAGAGAAGCATATATTTGAGAAAATTCGAGGTCTAAATGAGTTTCCTAAGGTAAATAATAAAATAATAGTTAACATAATAAAATAATATTTGTGAATTTTGGAAGAAGAGAGAAAATCTTATTTTTTCTTCGTGTTCTCAACATATCTCCTTGTAGTTTTACTCAAATTTCAAGTGGGAGCACTCGTTGGATGCATAATTCAATTCCACATACAACAAGTATCCACACTACATACTTTTGATGGACCCCACCTCACAAAAAATGAGAAATACATTTTAAAAACGTATATATGTATTTCTCATTTGGTTCCATCAAAAGTACGCAGTGTGGGTACTCGTTGGATACATAATTGAATTTTGCTTCCAACTATTTCTCCCACTTGAAATTTGAGTTAAACTACATGGAGATATGTTGAAAATATGAAGAAAAAAATAGTTTTTTTTTCAAATATGTGAAGTCAACCATTATGGTTGACTCTTTTCTTGAGATTCTATTAGTTTGCTCTTTTTTCTATGAGGCTCATTTTGGTTGGCTCTTTTTCTTATGAAACCCATTTTAGACCCCAAATTTCCTCTAATGGTCCACTTGGCGTGTGGGAAGGGCATAATATGGAAGGAGTGGTGGTAGATGAGAGGACAACACAGAGTGTGTGATAGAAGGTATGACAAAGGTTGAGCAAGAGGGGACTATTTAAGCTAGAAGTGAATCAATGGTTGATTCCTAAACCAAGTTCTCACTTGCAATGCATTCATGGATGACAACACGATTGATTTGCTTGCATGCTTCGTTGGGTACCTCACATCCTCGTCAAAGCATGGGTTCCTCAACTTCGGTCTGGTGGTTATTTGTGTTCTAGCTCAAGATGAGGAAAGGATATTCAGTGATTTTGGGTGTATGGTTTCCCTTCAATCCTCCACATATCAAGTCTTGTGAAATCTTGTGGAGTGGAGTTATGCTCTGTTAAAAAGCCCTCTTTCGGCAAAGAGGGGGAGGGAAACAACACCAAGTGGAGCAAAAGTATAACCAAGTGACTCCAAGATATATTTGCGTAAAAATTGATCAGGAAGGAGCCAATATCTTGGCCAATCTCTATGCAAACTCAATTTAGGGGAACATTGTTAGTGTGAAGGATGTATGGTTTGGAGCCGTATTGGATACTAAAAATTCTCCTTGGTTAGTTGCTTATGAAAAAATATCAAATATATGTGACGATTGCCACCATCTGCGACGATGCAACGATACGCTGAGGTTAGGAATGCCCCCTAGAAGGTGTGAAACGATACTCTAAATGGGAAAGAAGTCGTTTCACATATTTAATTAGGTTTTTTTTTTATGCTCTTACTTTTGATTTCGAATGAGAGCTCTAGATTGGCCTATTTTTTTTCTACATATTTCTCTATGTCATCAACTTTGTGTTTAAGATAGACTCACAAAAGGGGACGGTTTTTCCCACAAAAGGAAGATTACCCTTCCACTTAATTTTGTGCTCTCATGCAACAAGTCAACCATTACTTTCTTTTGTATTTTATATAATTTTATTAGTAATAGAAGTTCCTTCAACTTGCTTACAAAATAAAAATACTCAATAACATATGTAGAAATATTGAGCATGAAAAAAGAATGTGTTAATATAATGAGTTTAGTATTGAATTATCTAATGGATTAGAAATAAAAGGAGTATCAATGACTATAAACATTTTAAATATGAGTTAGAAAGATTATAAAATTAAATAATACATAATAAATATAGTATATAACTAATGTTGGAGAGGATGGTTTAGAGGTAAGGTTTTATTTTATAAATTAAAATATTATTTATGGGAGGGTGAATAGTTGTACTATTCTATAGTTTAGTTGGAGAAATTGTGGGTTTACGTAATAGAAAAGTTTATATTTATATTTATAAAGTATAAATATTTAGTTTGTATAAATTTTTTTCTTAGTATTAATAATTATCGTGAAAATAATTTTAATGATAATGATGCCATTAAAAAAGTATATTTTTCACTTAATGAGGAATTTAATTGTAGTGAAAGCAAATATATTGAAAATGTTGATGAATAACTCTACTAATTATAAACAATTTTAAGGCAACATTTTGTACCCAAAACAAACACGCTACCAAGCTGCGCTACATCCCTTCTAATCATTAGACAATGTTATTGATGAAGGGGAATAATATGTTGACGACCCTTCTCCTTAACAATGCAATAATATCATAAGAAAATATTCAAAATCTTTGTCCATGTGAATATTTTGACGACAACCTATATGATTGAGATGGAACTTTCCTCTTGGTGATGACTTTAATGGAATCATGAATTTTAGTAAAGAGGACACATATATTCTTTATTGGAGTTACTAGAGAAAACTCAAATTCCAAGAGAGGTAACTTGAATTCACTAACATTTACTCCATATCACTGGAGTTACTAAAGAAAACTCAAATTATTCCAAGAGAGGTAAATCGAATCCCAGGATAGGTAACTCAAATTCACTAATAGGTATTCCAAATCACTAGAGTCACTAGATACAACTCGAGTTCCAATAAGGGTAACTTGAATTAACTGGAAAATCACTCCAAATTAGAGTGGGGGTTACAAAAATCAAGTGCATAGGCTAAAATTATCCAAAGAGGGCACATAAGGAAAGAGAGACAGGAGAGTGGGTCCCATTAACATTAAATAAAATGTAATAGAGTCTTCATAGTAAACAATAATCAAAATTAGGAATCAAAGAGTAATTCTAGGGAGAGAAACAACTCCTAGTTCCCAACCCCCTCACATGTGGAGCCCATGACTCCCCATTCTCATTAATTGTCTGTGTTGAAGCTAGTTATACACTTAATAATAAAATATTGTCCAAATACCAATGTTCAGACACCTAGTGCCACAATAATAATAAATAACAATATCACGTATGTCTAGGTCTTACCATTGGGGCATTACATTCTACTCTAGTATATAAAACAATAATTGCTATGCATGTAGAGATTTTGCCAATATTGTATAGTAATTTACCACACGTTTCATTTAGATGTTAGTCGGGGCATTACATTCTACCCTAGTATATAAAATAATAATTGTTATGCATGTGGAGATTTTGCCAATATTGTATAGTAATTTACCACACATTTCATTTAGATGCTAGCCATAGATTAGCCTACATGAATATCAAATACTGCGGTAACATAACTCGTCAATAAAAATATAACCTAACCATATGCCATATTATTATTTAAGTTAGGACCTATAGGAGAATGCACATGACAAATAAGTTTCATTATTGTTCTTATTATATTGTGAATTTGTGATATTTAAACCTATAATGAGATGTTTGACTAGATCATTCCATACCAATAAAGTAGCATTTCTATTCCCATAATTGCTATATTGAAGGTCTTTAGCAACTAGCCTAGATGATATCACATTCTTCTAGTCATTCCATGTAAACTCTAAATGAGTGGGTTTGTCTAAAGATTACCTCGTTTATGGTTTAATAAGTTCAATAATTGAAATTGTTGCCTAGATCATTTAGAAAAAACCCATTACTATTTTATTTCCATGAAAAATAAGTCCTAATGCAACTGACATACCATGCCATTTTGATTTATTTATTTTGCAACTGAGGTGATGTTTACACCTCTCTTTATAATTGCAAATGTTGTTAGCTAGTGGTTTCTAATAAACATAGTTCAAATATGTCTCATGTCATTCACCCTACTATGTGGTTCTTTTATTACATTTTACATTTTTTAATAAAATGATACCATAATTATTTTATGACAAAATTACCTTGTCAAAAAATCATTTTACAAGATACGGCTTTTTAAATCTTGGAACATGGAAGTCTTACCACACTATCCTCCACACTAAAAAAACATGGCTTTAACACTTAAAATGAATGCAGAGCACCTAAGTGGGATTAATGGTTAATAACATGTGTTATCTCCATGGAGGTCACATATTCAAAACCAGTGGGGGGTAGGGTTTCTCATTGGCTCGTTGTGACAAGGCTCAAATGGTGGGTAACTCTTGGGATAAAGCCTCACCCTGGTGGGTTTTGGGATGTCTCGGCCTTTGTTGATTCACAAGTTATTGGTATATTTGGCTTGCTGGATGTTGGATATACACTTGAAAAGTTGTTGTTCCCATGGTGTAAAAAAATTAGAATAAATTTCAAATATGGGGATATTATACCTACATAGCAAGTAAATTAAATATGACTTATAATTACTTTAAGGAATTAAAAAAAAAGAATAATAATAGTTGCTTGGAATCATCCAAGAGACTTTTTACATCTTGGAACATATTAGTCTTACCACAATTTCCCCTAAATAGGAAAAAAACCATCTTTAACATTTAGAATGAATGTCGTATGGGGATATATATATATATATTACCGAAATGGGTAGAAGTTTTATATTATCATAAAAGGTCAAAGTACAACCAAGCTGACATCTGAACTGTAGAGGTCTTACACAAAAAATGGAGCATAAGTTCTATAATAATGTCAGAAACTTGTAAATAGTAATTCTAAATACAGTCTAACTAGCATAAAACCAGAAAATACAAACAAACTGACCCAATAGAAAATGAAAATACATGAACTAGTGGCCTGAATAATTGTCGTGGGAGGGCCCAATTCCTTTCCCTTCTTCTATCTTTTGCTTTTCCTCCACTTCATGAAGAACATAGTGTTCAAACGCCATAGCATCCATTTGAATTTAAACTTGCAGAAGCCAATTCACAAGATACTGAGAATCCATATATTGTTTCTTTAACTGGGCTGCAGTGGATTCCTCATGTTATTTTTGGATAGCTCTAGTTTCGTGGACAAATTCCTCAAGCTGCTCCAACTTATCGTTGGTTTCCTCTCGGTGGTGTCTCAATTTTCATTTTTGAGCCTTAAAGTCTTCTTTAATCTTTCGCATATTTCTTCCCATGGAAGCCCTCACATGCTCCGAGCAACAGTCTTGGATTTCCTCACTAGAATCCATAATCCTGAGAAAAGAAAGAGTTTTTTTCTTCTGAGAACAGGTTGAGCATATTCAAATTGTTTGCCTTCATGAGCTGAGAGAGGAAATTCAACATATAGCATAAAAAATTGACTATACATTCCCTTCCTATCAATGCGAGGCTAGGGGCCGAGCTCATGTGGCTAGATTGCGATATCGTGGGAGCCATAACTCCAATCCCCACCACCGCTAAGAATGGTGTGAATAGTGATCAATATTTAATACTCACCCCTCTTCCAAGTACAGTATGTAACCAGGTTGTGAGTGCTCGCATGCATAACCTTTAAACCACAAAAAATTCCCGTCCAAGTTCCATCCATCACCACGAACCTCTTCCCATACCTGCATGCATTTGACACCTAGAACAAGGAGGCTCTAGTCCCACTAGGGGAGAGGGTCCAAGAGCTCCATGTGTTCATCCATCACAAGAGTTCTAGGTTTTAAAGATACCACCCTGTTGGAAGCAGGGTCGGCCTCGGAATTATTCTGGCGAAGGACATGGAAGAAAAGAAGAAGCTGGAATTTGGATGCAAGTTTGTGTATTCTACAAACTATTTGTTTTAATCAAATTTATTTGGGAATAGATTGAGAAACAATTAGAGATAGGAGGCTTTGAGAGTCTATGATGACTCGAGATTACATAATACCTTTCCTTTTTAGTTGTTTAATTCCATGCAGAATCGCCATAGCTTCAGCTTGATTGTTAGTTGCATTTCCAAGTCCCCAAGTGTACATCAGTTCAATAGTTCCATCAAGACGAGTGATTGTCCCTCCCCCCCCCTGCTGAACCTGGATTCCTTTTAGCCACACCATCAAAGGAAAGACTAAAAAGAGGATAATATTGTTTCCATTGGATGAACTACTTCCATTCAAGTCTTATCTTCCACTTGGTTAAATGGATAGAGTCTTTTGGATCCATGAAGGTGAGGCCAAGTTGGTGAGCCCAATCCACTTCTTCGGAATATAAGGATGGGAGCCTTGAAATGGATGTCTTATCCTGTAATAACTCTTTGAGGAGAAGTTTTATCCAGGATACAACTTGGCCAGGAATGGTGGCTTTGTCTCTAAAAATTCTAGCGTTTCTTTCAAGTCATATTTTCTAGAGGATGAACTTAGGAATTGCAAGCCAGACAATTTTAAACCAATCTTTTTCGAGATGGGGTGAGGAGACAAAGTACCCCATTTAGAGAGAAGAGTCAAAATGTTTCCTGGAATTTGCACATTAGCCCAACATCCTAACATAACCTACCATATTTCCTTAGGATAGGGGAAATTTAGCAAGATATGACTAGCAGTTTCTTCTTGATGGAGGCAAAGGACGCATCTCAAGGGGCCTTCTAATCATTTTTTGAGCAAATTCTCCCCGGTGAGGATGCTTTGATGACCCAGGGTCCAAATAAATATGTCTATTTTGGGGAGACTCTTAGTTTTCCAGATATCATTCCACAAATCAGGGTCAACATGGGACGTCATAATCACTTTTAGTAACTTGTATCCAAGAGCCGTCGAGTAGAGGCCCAATCCTCCCCCCCATCTTCTTATGTCTTTTTCCATCAAGGAAGTGGGGGCTTTTCCTTTTAACGAATAGATAAAGCGGACCCATGCCAGTTGCAGAGGGTTCAGAGGTTCCACTTGCTTCGAACCAGCCCAGGAGCCATCTTCGGGATCCCATTGCGATGGATCCTAGAGTGTCTCGATTCCTTGGGAGTCCATCTAGTTTTTTAGCGGAACTATATCCACCACGATGGATAAACACTCGCTATCCATGATCTCGTCATCCCAAATGTTGATAAGATTTCCATTTCTAGTAACCCAGTAAAGATTGATTTGAGAAAAAGGTAGAGCTTTTAAAGAGATGGAAGATAGGAGAACCTTTCCCCACCCTGGGAGGGGAGTCCAAACTCCTCAACTTGGGTCCCGAGAATTATTTACACAAGACAACTTGCTTAAACCAACTATTTTTCCCAGAGACCTGCCTCCAAAGAAGTTTTTCTTTAAGTGCAAGTTTTTGAGATTTAAAGTCCTTTATTTGGAGGCCCCCTTCATTGTACGGTTTGGTTACCTTCACCCTACTGACAAGGGGAAGATTCTTCTCATTATTTTTGCCTCCTTTCTAGAAGAACTTACAGATTTATTTTTCCATGAGCTGAATAATACTTGCAGGTGGTAATAACATAGAGCATTGATATATATGAAGACTACCTATAACACATTTGATGAGAACTAATTTACCTGTCAAGTTGAGCCACCTTGTACCCCATGAGAGAAGCTTTTGTTTGAACTTTTCAACCAACAGGAGCCAATCCAATCTACGAGATGAATTTAGGAAGATAGGTGTTCCAAGGTACTTGAAGGAGGTCCATTCCAGTTGACCATGAAACCCAAAGATTCTTTCCAAGGTGCTTAGATCCCAGGTATAAATGTTTCAACCATAAGATTTACTTTTCCTTATGTTGAGACTACTTCTCAATACCTCACATAAGGATTGAATATCATATTTGAAGAGATGGGAAAGTTGTGGGGATGCTCCTCTCAGAAGGAGTGTATCATCAACAAATTGAGCATGATTTAAATCATGAACACCCTGGGCAAATCAAAGACCCAGAATATCATGTTCCCTTCTTCGTTTTTCCAACAAAAAAATTAACATCGAGGATTGAAGAACCAAAAACATAGGGGATATGGGAAACCCTTGTCTTAGGCCCGTGGAGGCTCTGAAGAATGAAGTTTCTCTACCGTTCACCAGAGGAGAAATCCAAGGTTCTTTAATGCAAGCCTTTATCCAAGCTATAAATTCTTTGTCAAACCCAAATATCTCTAGGAGAACTAGTAGGAAGGAATTCCCAACATGATGGAAAGCACTAGCGAGGTCTATCTTAACAACCATCCCTTTTTTCTTTTCTAGAAAAAACAAAATGGATAGCTTCTTGAACCAGGATGATGTTATTCGTAATTTGACGACCTTTCACAAAACCTCCCTGATTCTCTTTTATAAGCTTTGGAAGCACCACCCGTAATATGGTGATGATGACTTTGGTAACAATATTGTATCCTATATTGCACAACGCTATTGGCCAAAAATGATCCCAGGTCTTTGCCCCAATTTCCTTAGGGATGAGAGCAAGGAAACCCGAGTTTGTACTTCATTCCTACAAGATTGAGTCTTCAGAACCATTCTATGAAGATAACTTTTTATGGGTCACCAACAGGTCTTGATAAACCTAGCTATGAACCCATTGGGTCCGGGGGCTTTGTCACGTTCCATACCTTGTATTGCATGCTTGATTCCTTTCTAGAGACATGCTTCATGAGACTATAGTTTTGATGGTTAGACAAAAGGTTTGGAACTAGGTCTAAGAGGTCTAAAGTAGCTTCTTCCATATTTTCTTCGGTGTAAAGCTATTTAAAGTGGCTATTAGCTGCCAATTTGATGTTTTGGAAATTAGTAACTGCAAGGTTTTGTATTTGGATTTCCTTAACGGTGTTGTGGTATCTTCTTGCTTGAGCTTTTTTGTGGAAGAAAGAAGTGTCCATGTCTCCTAACTTGAGCCATAGGCTCCTGGAATTTTTCCTTGAGTATTCGTCCTCTTTGAGACAAGCTTGGCTCAAGAAGGTTTGAAGGGCCTCTTCTTTACATACATATTCCTTAGTGACATCACTAGTTTCAAGGGAAAGATGGCGGGATTCGAGCTGCTTTTGGGCTTCCTTCCTTTCTTCAGTATGGGATATTAAACTTCTTGACCATATTTTATGATCATGCTTAACTCTTCTAAATTTTTCCTCCCAAACAAAGAAGGGGGAGCTGTCACATACCCCAATTTTGTAAAATTATGTAAATTGCTTTAATTCTATTCCTGAGACATTATGTTAAATTTAATGCTAAGTAGGATTGATGACTCAGCAGAGTCAACAGAATTGGAATGTAATTCAGAATATTTTTATTATTAATAAATAAATTATGGAGACAACAGCATGGGAGAGCTGTTAAAAAGAGGTTACTGGTCAAACTGGTGGATGAAACTAGGTGGAAGGAAATAGACAAGTGGCAGCATCCTCAAACACTTCCTAAGTTGCAAGTGGCAACTTCCCTACATTTGGGGTCATGATCCCCCAAGAAAGTGGGATCAGAGCAGGTGGCTCATTAAATGACAGTTAACCCAAAAAAGACCTAGGCAATATTTTAAAAGTACTCAATGAAGAGAGTTGAGGCTACTCAGGTATTTTTCCAGAGAGAATTCATTCAGGTGAATGTTATTCAGGAAATTCATTGAGGAAAGAGGGAAAAATAGTAAGGAAGTTGTTCGAGAGGATTGCTGCAGTAACTTGTTTTATTACAGCTTGTTAGCTGGGAGAGATTACTGAAAAGCTCTAGGTTAATACTGAGTTTGAAGACTGGTATCTGACTTTGCTGCACCTAGTTCCAACCAGGGAGACCAGAGCAAGCTCGGGGGTCCTGAGGAGTCGCTGTCTGAGAGCTCTCCAGGAGTTGGTAGGGAGGAACGGCCTCCCATTGCTGTTGTTGTCCACAGTTTAAACAGGTTCTAACACTTGAATGTTTATACTTTTAGTAACTGTGAATGCTTGAATGTTTACTTAGTAGTTGTGATAAAAAGGCTTACTAGTTAGTAATGTAAATGTTCTTAGATGGCAATATTAGAAACTGTTGATGAATGTTAAAGACCCTCTGTGTTTTTCCACATCTGGGTTTTACCAGATTGTACTCCAGCACATGGGTGAAGTTTAAATAAGGATAACTTGATGAGATTGCAGAGTATTAGATTGTTCTCTTTAACTATTTCCAGAAAAGATATTTTATTGACTGTGGTATAAGTTTAGGTTTTCAAACTACTTCCTTGTATTGTATTCTGTTTTTCAGTAAATTTTACTGTAAAGGACAGATAGTAGAGGTTAGACTAGAATTCCTACTATTTACTATAGATTTCTTTTCCTGGTATTTAGATAACTTCATTTGTTAAGAATAAACGCAAAGTAGCAACTAGTTATATAATATTTAGACACTACTGTCAACTATTCTGGATTAGAGGCTATTTATTTCCTTCTTTTATTAAAGACTGAGTTCAAATAATAAACAGAGCTATTATTTCTTTTAAACAGATTATGGACAAAATGATAATATTGTACTTACAGAGTAAACCCTAGTTAGAGTTAATTTAAAGTCTGTATATGTATACAAATAAATATTATAACTAAGAAAAACAATTTATTTACAAAAGAAAATAGAGTTAATTAATAAGTACTATGTTCAATAAACTTGCGAAAATAAACTAAGGATATTGATAAAAAATCTAAAGTATTCACAGAGAGCTGAATAGCTATATAACAGTAAATTTTTATGTAATATAAGAATAATATTACTATTAACATAGGTAGCATTTTAATTATGAAAGTAAATCATTTGAGTTATAGTGTAAGTTTACTGACAGTACTCAGTTTAATTGCACCTGAGAAGAATTTAAAACCCTATATTATTATCAGGGTATAAACAATACAGTATTTACAATTTCTTACTAATAAGAAGATTAAATTATAAACTAGATAATAACACTTATTTTCAGTATACAAATCAAATATTTATCTATGCAGGAAGAAAAGACAGAAGTACAGGATGCTCTGCAGTCGAGCTCAATTGCATACTATAAACTTAATCAATAACCCTAAAGTTACAGCTGCTTGCTTAATTTAGTTTTTAACATTAAAAGAAATAAGAACAGTATTATTATCCTTCATTGCAATTTAGGGTTAAACCCTATAAAATTCATTTTATTTACAAGTAAATTAACTAATGGTAAAACTAACAGTAATTTATACTCATAGTTATGTTTATAATAATAAAAAAATTAAACATAATAAGCAATCAAAACTTCTATAGCGTAAGCAAGAAGGATTGCAGGAAAATATTTCAGAATCTAGTTACGTGTATAATAATCGAGGGTAAACACCCTGATCTTTACAAATTGCACAAATGTATTGACTGTAAATAAAAACCAGTGCCATAATATTAACCCACATCAGTGCAAAGAAATTTATGCAGGAAGGCTTACAGCCTGTTCAGTTATTATAAACACCATAATAATTACAAACAAGTTTTTACACTCACGGTCGAAGCCGGAGAGCTCTGCGTAAGAGCTGGGGTATTTAACCCACGATTGCATAACTTAAAAACAAACAACCAAAATCCATGAGGGTCATTAAGGGCCGCAACGACCAACCCATCGCAATCCTTTAAGGATTCACAGAAAGTGGACAAGCCGTGGAGAGACCTAGGCTTACCGTGGCCCGTGTTGCTGTAACCCTCATCCCTTTTGTATGCAGAGGAATGTAACAAGTTTATATCTACAAAACCATTTTCAGAGCCGACTGTTAGTCACTTAAGAATATAAAAGAAGTGTAATAACTTTTGTGTTAGCTCGACCATAAAGGAACGAGTATACCTGGTTACCTTAGCAGCGAATTTTTCCACACAGTGATGCTGCGGCCAGCTTGAGCAAGGAACCTGCCAATTGATGGCAAAGGAGCGGCGTTGTTAAACTCTCAACCACTAACAGCAAAAGAAACCCCAGCAATTCGATGGACAAGGTCAAAACCTACAGCGGAAATCTCTTTCCTGGCAAATAACCCACCGTCTACATACAGCTTAAGCCACGTTCCATTGAAGGAGGATTCACTCTCATGGGAACGAAGAAGGGTAAGGACTGTCACAAAACCAGAGCTCAAAGTAAACAACGGAGTTTCGCAGAGACAAACAACGAGTCATTCAACACCCTATTCTCCCACTCGGTGCAGTAGCTGAGCTCACAAAGAGCTGGAGCAGCAGGAGGACTGCTAGCAAACAACGCAACAACAAATGGACCAGGAGGGTTTGTAGAGCGGCCAAAGGCCTAAGGGCAAAGGAGAAATGATAAGTAGGGTTGAGTCAATAGTTTTATAACGCCAATGCATGGCTGAAACGCGACCACGTAATACCTAAAATACTTTCCATGCAGTGGGTGAAATTCTAAATTTCCACGACCTTATCTTTTGACTGAACTTTAAACCAAATCATCGCGTGGAGATCCCATAAGGTGCTTCATACCAAAGTATTACCTGCGTTATGTTTTCAACCATATAACATTAGATTATGTTTATAAAACCTTGCACTAAAGATATTGCTCATTATTAAATCTCGTATACATAGGTATGAAGTTTCGTTTGAGTTGCAAGGAGTTATAAAAGCAATGGATTATGGTTATGGCATAGTTGTTGTTAAACCCAGTGACTATAATGCCAATTGCCTTAGTCTTCAAATGAAGGTAAGTCTATGAATAGTGGTAAGTTAATTTATACTATTCATCAATTTGATTTTAGTTTACTCTAGTTCATATCATTGATACTTGTTAATAGAATAACAACCTTTTTAATAGTCTTAGAATCCTGGTGGTGACAATTAGTTTTTTGTCGCTTTCTAAGCTCAAAACATTCATGAAAGATGTTATAAATTAATGTATGATAGGTAGCTTGGTTATACTTAACCTTCTTTGTTTGATATAATAGTCTTGAAAACTCATAAAGGGGTTAAATATGATAAGTCTAGGACTGATCCTAAAAGTAATTTGGTTTCTATCCAAATGTCGATTTTGGAAATAGGGTAGCATTCCAAAACAGTGCAAACCCTTAAACTATTAAGGAAAGATTTGCATCCAACAATAAATTTGTACATTCTTAAAGTAAGAAAAGTATAGATCGCTACTTGTATTATCTTATCATTGCAACTATAGTTGGAAATCTGAATATGATGCAATCTAACATGGCATGTTACAGTAACATTGAATAATAAAAGTAAACCTTTGATGTTGTAATTTTCTACCATGCTAGCTGTTTAATCAAAGAAATAATTATTACTTTCTTACTTTCACTTTCTGTATGAACATTAAATGGATTCATACTTTGTAGACTTGTTAAACCCTATATTTCTGTATAGAAAGGTTAACTGCTATCTCTATGTGTAGAACTCCGTTTTTCTAGCTTTTGGTCTCAAAGGAAACTGAGTAAAAGTTTTACCTTCAGAAGCATGGTAAATATGTCTAGCATGTATGTACTTTCACTAAATAGGTTATTTACAACAAATCATATTGTAAACATCCGAGACTTGTTAACTGTGACCCGTACATCTTACCTGTTCACCTGTAATAGAAGAAAACTGCTGCATTAGCTCGAAAGCTAAGTAAGCCCAATTCTTCATGACAAACCCACCTTGTGTCGCAAACAGAAAAGCATTCAGTAACTGAAAAGAAACTACTCTTTAGAGTGAATTATAATCAATAGAACATTTAGTTACATCACTAGTAACATAAAACTAATTAAACAGTTAATGACTGCATTAAATGAGATTATATGTTATTTTAAAAATTTTAATTTTTCGAAATTTTTGGGGTTCTGATAGGAGCCAGTCATAGGTTTAGTCGAGATTAAATGAACTCTTTCCAAAAAATCTTGATGCTAAGTCCATATGGGGTTGAATCTAAAAGAGATAGGCCCCAAGTTGAATTTTTCTATGATTTCTAGATTTATGGGTCTATGGTTCGAGACCCCCATCAGTAAGATCGAAGAGCTAACTTCCAACCCAAGAATCAGGAAGGAGCTTTGAATAAAAAACCTGTCTAAACTGGCAGCTATATGACCAAGGCCTAGTCGACGGTTAGACCAGGTGAAGGAACATTTTAATGGTTCTACATCCATTAGATCCCAATCCTGGATAAGATATTCAACCCAATCGCAAGACGAATCCCTAACTTGGTTTCCTCCTCTCCGTTTGGATGTAGAGAGAGTGAGGTTGAGGTATCTGGCTAGGATGATGTTTTCCAAGCAAAATTCATTTTCTAAAAGTCTGATGGAATCCCAACGGGTAGATTTTACACGAATATACATAGGAGAATGGATATTGAAGAGACTTACCAGGAGCTGGGATTCCTTATGGCAGAGTTGCATGTAGATGCAATGAACATTGAGTTGTTCCTGAACTAGATCAAACATTGTTTCATTCCAAAGTGTATCTATTCCACTAGATGCTCCTGTGGAATACATTGCAGTTCCTTTCCCATTTCTCCATATTAGGGAGATGGATTGAAGGAGTCCTAGATCCTCCAATTTAATCTCTTGGATTAGGAGTAAATCTGGGTTTTCCATTCTAATAAAATCCTTCATTGCGTTTTCCTTAAGTTTGCTACCCATACCTATATTAAATTTCATGAACCATAGATCTACAACCCAAAATGAGAGCTATCTTAAAATAAGTATGCAATGGAATTATCAAATCAATGTAAACTGAAAAACATATTCATTACATAAAATTCACACAAATCGGACAAGTATTGCTCAAATTAACACAACATTAATCTTCATTAATCAATCAGTAATACAATAGTAGTACAATACATAGAATTCGAATACTATGGATACGATTTGAATTCACCAACTCAAACTGAGTGGTTAGCTAACTCAGAGTGGAAATAATCATAGCTAGAGCTCACTAGTTAAGTCCAAATAACTAAATTAGGCTACAATCAATTAACTGGTGATGGTAGGTAAATAGAGGGGCCTACACTCCCAGGAATCATGCAAAATGGCGCTAATATAGATGAATGTGATCTAATTGATTGTAACTGAAGCATAATTGAGCATGACTAGTTACCTATCACTTCCAACTCAAGGTGACTACTGGTGGGACTCATAGCCTGGTTCCTATAATATAGGGTTTGGTCCTTAGGGCTCCTAAAATTATGCAATCAGGTGCAATAAGTGGAAGATGACCCTTAGGTGTGTCCCCCATGTACTGTTGGATGATTATGACCTCCTAGGATAAGATAAATGAATCAAATAAACTTATTTGGGTAAAAGGGGGATTAATTAATCCTAACAGCCCCTACAATTCTAAGAGATGAGCTTCATTATTTTCCCTTGTAGGAGGGTTGAGCTCCTTTGGATCTCTAAGCATGATTTCTAGTTGATCTATAGGAGCGATCCATCATCTTTAGAGTGGGATGACTCCCTTGAAATTTATCTTCATACGTTTCCCGCTTCCATTTTTCTTGAAGTGACTTACGACACCTTGATGTTCTCTTCTCGAGGTTTAGGGTTTCAAAATCCCCCATATCCTCTTCAAAATAATCTGAGGAGGTATCTTCAGAGTGTGATTTAGGTTGGTGTGGTCGTTCATGGTTAACTTCCTGCAGATCTGAGAGTGAACCCAAAATGACAATGTTGTTACCTTGATCTACAGATATATTTATTGTTTCCTTTGGAGCCAAAGCGTTCTTCGGTCGAGAAGCAAAGGACCCGCCTACTAACTTTGTTTTGTTTCTCTTAGGTTGTTGCCATGCCTATGCTTTCCCTTTCTTAGCATCCATAGGAAATTTTTTTGGACAGTTCTTTGTAAAATGGCCATATTCATGGCATCCTCGGCACTTGAAGGGGAGTTTCCCGTATTCAAGTTTATGCACATGTGATCAACTTCCTACTGCAAGTTTGTTTGCTTCTGATAGCCCCACCTCTAGATCTAATTCTACACAGATCCAAGAACATGCATATTGGTATTTTGGATCCGCACGATCTATGAATTTCCCCAAGGTGTTCCCTATATTCTTAAGGGATTCCTAATTCCAGTAGTGTATTGGGAGGTTGGGTAGCCTTACCCAAAAAGGCAGTGCTGACGGGACATGCTTAGAGAGGTCAAAATTTGGGGTCCAATCTTTCAGATATAGACCCTGAGGCCCCATGAAGTAGGGGTCGCTTCAAAATATTAGATCTCTATCATCTTTAGAAATGAAATCGAAGAGGAAAAAACCCATGCCCAAAAAGTATGAAGTGACACTATTCGAGATTAGCGATCTCCATTTTTCTTGGACCATGTTTCTGTAGTTTTGGGAGAGGGACAAAGACTGGTGAACTAACCAACTAGTACCCTTTCGGTGAGCGAGAGAGCATATTTCATCGGCCTCTCTGGAGGAAGATTTACAATTGGAATCTCTTCTAGCCCTTCAACAACTCGAGAGGCCTCTGTAACCTTTTTCTCGGCCTGGGATGATAGATGCTAGAAGGCAATGGATTCTAGAGGTAGCAACAGAGGAGGTTCTTCGGTGACCTTCCTCATGAACAAAGGTTGACTCCTGCTTGTTGCAGGTGGAAACCATCATCCTCCTCAACAAGCCATAGACACCAACGTGAATTTGTCGTATGCGGGTATAATATGCCTACACACTAGATAAATTAAATATGACTTACAAATACCTTGGGAAATTAAAACAAAGGAATAATAATAATAGTTGCTTGATAACACCAAATTGAAGGGCCATCCAGAACAAGCTTTGGTCCATGACACAGTAGAGCCAAATGAACTTTGGCATAGAAGGCTTGCACATGTGCACTATAGAGCACTACCACTTGCAAGCAAAGTTGTTGAAGGTATTCCATAAATTCAAGCAAAACATGAAAGAGTCTGCAAAGGATGTGCGAAAGGAAAGAACACAAAGAAGACATTTCCAAGTAGCGAAAGCAAAGCAAAAGGAATCTTGGAAATCATTCACTCCGATGTATGCGGTCCAATGTCATCCAGTTCTTTAAGCGGGTATGTATACTATGTTTTTTTTATTGATGATTATTCTAGGAAGACATGGATATACTTTATGAAGAACAAAGATGAAGTTTTTCAGCAAGTTCAAGGAATTCAAAGCCTTGATCGAGAACCACACAGAAAAGAATATCAAGACCTTTCGATCAGATAATGTGGAGAATTCACATCAAATGAATTCAAAGAGTTATGAAAATATTCAGTGATTAAGAGGGAGTTATCCACTCCATATAATCCACAACATAATGGGGTTGAATAGAACTATCATGGAAGCTGCAAGATGAATGCTTCATGATCAATATCTTCCCATGCATCTATGGGCAGAAGCTGCCAGAATATCAGTGTATGTACAGAACCGTACTCCACATAGAGTACTCGAGAACAAGACACTTGGAAAAGTATTTTCTAGCAAGAAACCAGAATTCAGCCATCTCAGAATATTCGGCTCTCCAGTGTACATACACATTCCGAAAGAAAAGAGGACAAAGTTAGATCCTTCAGGAAAGTAGGGTATATTTGTGGAATACTCTGAAAGCTCGAAGGCTTACAGAATATACTTCCTAGGATTCAAGAAGATTGACATTAGCAGGGATGTAACATTTGACAAAGACTCAGCTTACAACAAATCCAGAAAGAGACCTGCTGAAGATCTTGAAGAATCAGAAGCACCCATAATTCATGACACAACCATGAACGAAGAAACTTAAGAAGAAGATCGAGAATTTGAAGAACCTCAAGAACCTGTAGATCCACCTTAGGAGAAAAATCCTCACAAGAGGAAACCTACTTGGGTACGAGATGCTATCCAAGGTGCGGAAAGATATGGGCCTGCAGAAAAGAATCGCAGAGAAAGAAAGAGGACCAGGTCCTACTCCGGGTATGTAGCTTTATTGTGTGACTTTATCAATAAAGAACCTTCCAACTATGAAGAAGCGACAGAATGGAAATAATGGAAGGATGCCATGATCGAAGAGTATCAATCGATCATGAATAATGATGTTTGGGATGTTGTCCCAAGACCAGAAGGGAAGTCTGTTGTAACTTCCAAATGGATCTACAAGATCAAGCATGTTGCAGATGGTAGCATAGAGAAATATAAAGCAAGATTCATGGCTCGTGGCTTCTCACAAAAGAAGGAATAGATTATGAAGAAACCTTTGCACCTGTATCCAGCTACACTTCCATTAGATCAGTACTTGCTCTGGCTGCAGTGATGAAATGGAAGATACACCAAATGGATGTCAAGACTGCTTTCTTGAATGGTGTAGTGGAAGAGGAAGTGTATGTAGAGCAGCCACTTGGTTTAGAGACACATGACATGGAGTCTCATGTGTGTAGATTAAAGAAAGCCCTGTACGATTTGAAACAGGCACCTAAGACATGGTACGACAGAATTGATGGCTTTCTATCCAGTTTGGGCTTTACCAAAAGTAAAGCGGATTCCAACCTTTACTACAAGGTTGAAGATGGAAACCTAGTGATGCTACTACTATATGTAGATGATTTGTTTGTAATAGGTATGGATGGGTTGATTGCTGATACGAAGAGGTAGCTTGCTACTAAGTTCGAAATGAAGGACTTGGGTATGATGCACTATTTTCTAGGCATGGAGGTGTGGCAGAATGCAAATGGAATCTCCCTTGGACAAGGGAAGTATGCAGTAGAGATCATGAAGAGGTTCGAGATGATGGACTACAAGGCCATGACCACACCTATGGCATCGAACCTGAAGCTATTGTGTGATGCTTCATCAAAAGCGGTTGATGCTACGATGTATCGTTAGATGATTGGGTCCTTGATGTACCTGACAAATACGAGACCGGATATTTGCTTTGCTGTGAACACCTTGAGCCAGTTTCTGACAGGTCCGAGACATGTTCACTTGATTGCTGCAAAGCATATTCTGAGGTACCTGAGGGGTACAGTTGATTATGGGCTCAAGTATGATGCGAATTAGAAGATTAACCTAGAGGGTTATGTTGATTCAAATTGGGAAGGTAGTGCCATCAATAGGAAGAGCACTTCAGGGTGTTTCTTTAGTATGGGATCAGGTGTGGTATCTTGGTTTAGCAGGAAGTAATCCTGTGTGGCACTGAGTACAGCTGAAGCAGAGTATGTCGCAGCTTGTTCAACTAGTTGTGAGGCAATATGCCTGAGGAAGCTACTGTCTAATTTATTTGATTTCTAGTTGGATGCTACTTGTATATATTGCAACAACTAGAGTTGTGTGAAGTTGTCGGATAACTCGGTGTTCCATGACAAGTCAAAGCATATCGAGATCAAGTATCACTATATCAGGGATATGGTGCAGAGAGGAGCAATGAAGCTCCAGTATGTTGCGACAGATGAACAAATAGTTGATGTGTTGACAAAGCCATTAGCTAGAGTGAAGTTTGAGTACTTCAGGGAGAAGCTTGGTGTTCTCCAGATCGAGGTTCCCTCCAAAGGGAAGTGATAACTCCGTGAGCCATTCTGACAGGGTGAGAGAATTGGTTCCTTCCATGGTCAGATGTAAGGGCTGAGTCATTCTGTCATGGTGAGAGGATTGTTTCCTTCCATGTCAGATGTGAGTGCTAAGCCATTCTGATGTGACTGTAGGATTGGTTCCTACATGATCGGGTATAAGCGCTGAATGCCATTCTTGGAATGGAGGCACTTGGTCAATTACCAGGAAAGCTCAGTCTGGGACTGAGGGCCATTTTGATGTGACTGTAGGATTGGTTCCTACATGATCAAATGTGAGTGCAGATCCTTTCTGACATTAGTTGTCATATGTAAGTACAGAGCCCTTTCGACATGGAGGATTGGTTCCTCGCATGGTCGAATATAAGTGCTGAGCATTTTTGACATTGGTTGTCAGATATGAGTGCTGAGCCTTTCTAACATTGGTTGTCAGATGTAAGTGCAGAGCCTTTCGGCATGGAGGATTGGTTCCTTGCATGGTCAAATGTAAGTGCTGAGCCTTTCTGGCATTGGTTGTCAGATGTGAGTGTTGGGCCTTTCTGACAGGGTTGTGGGATTTGTTCCCACATGGTCAGATGTGAGTGTTGGGCATGCCTTTCTGATATGATTATAGGATTGGTTCCTACGTGATTAGATATAAGTGTTGGGTAGGACATTCTAACTTAGGGTCAGACATAAGTGTTGGAAAAGACCTACATGGAGGCTAGGCCTACAACCAGCATGAAAAAGGGCTAGCTCTATAGAACTTCCTGTGATGAGAAGAATCAAGAGATAGCACCCATAATGATGATCCAGCAGAGATGTTCCAGAACCAGAGATGATCCAAACCGAGTGATGATCCAGATCCAGATGAAGATGACTTGAAGATGACGAGGACTTGTTGATGATCCAGATGATACAGAGAAGAAGACTTGTGCTGATAAATTGTGTCGAAAGAATACCTTCCTAGTTAAGAGGAAGTGTTGATGTAATTGTAACTTCAGAATGTATTCACTTGTATTTCTTGTGTATTGTATCTCGATGTTTATTCCGGGAAGTGTTTGTAATGTAATTGAGTCATGTCATGGCCTAATGTTTTGATCGGGAGGTTCTATAATGTAAACAAGTCATGTCAAGTCAATGTGGGTAACCCTCCTATTGTTCAAGGGTTAAAGTCCCCGCAGTTCCGGGGCCCTAGGGTTGTTAGACNTTTATTGTCAAGTCGGGAATTAGTATAAATAGAGAGTGAGCCTCTATATTTATCACACACTCACTCACACTCAATTGTAGCGCATAGCTGAGGGAGAAGAAGTTGTTGGGGCTAGAAAGAAAGAGGCTACTGCTGTTGGGAGATCATCTTATTGTTTTGGGTTTTACTTTTGGTGCTAGTTCTATCTCTGAGGAAGTTACGGGGTTTTCTCCATTTATGGTTTCCCCAAGGAAAAACACTGTGTTCATTGTCTCTTGTGTTTGATTGATGTGCTTGTTATTATCTCAGTTAAATATCCTAATATAATGCTAGCTTAATGTTAAAAATCTAGCACCTTTGACATCAACGGTGGAAGTAAAGGGACCTCATGATTAGAAAGAACTACAACACAATACTCAACTTCGATAGAAGATGATGCAATTGTTGATTACTTCTTGCAAGACTAGGAAATACAAGCAGATCCAAGAAAATAGAAAAAATCCAAATGTAGACTTTTGATCATCATTTGAACCAACCCAATTTGAAGCAATGACACCCACAAGATGAGAAACACCTAAGTTATATTGAAAGCCAAAATTGGTAGTACCTATAATGTACCTTAGACTACGTTTGGCTATCTTCCAATGACTCTTGTGAGGATCTTGAGAGAACCAAGAGACAAGCCCAACTACAAAGGAAATTCCAAGTCATGTATGGGTCAAATACAACAAACTCTATACCCTTATCTATATAGCGAAGGATAACATGTGGTTAAGTGTAGCTAGCAAAGAGTTGAACACTTGATTGAAATATAGTGGTTGTGGGCTTGTAATTAACCATGCCAAAACATTGAAGTAAATCTAGGTCATACTTCCACTAAAAAATTAAAACCCCTTTTGAATATTGAAGGACTTGCAAACTAAGAAAATAATGCAAAGAGCAAGATTTGTCATATCAAAATGATCCATCATTTCTCAGTGAACACTCTGAATTGTGGATGAACAACTACAAGTGAGAATTAAATCATCCACATTCAAAACTAGAGTTAGGAGATAAATACCCAACATGTTAGTCTAAACTAAAGAATCAAGATGATAATGATTGAACAATGAAAAAATAAAAAAACTATCCATCGTTTCATAAGAAGCTCGGGGAGTTTGTTTGAGATTATGCACTGCAGGTTGGAACTTACAAGCAAGTGAAGGATCCTGACAAAACCCAAAGGTTGCTCCATGTATATGTCCTCATGCAAATTTCTATGTATAAGTGTTCTTCACATCCATATGAAAAACTAACTCCCTGGGAGGAAACAAGGGAAAGAACTAGTCATATGGAATATATCTTGGAAATAAGGTAAAAGGTATTAGAACAATCAATTCCTTTAACTTGTGAAAATCCCTTGGCCACAAGACGTTCCTTATGCTTGTCAACAAAGCCATATGCTACTATTTAATTCTATAGACCCATTTACAACAAACCAACTTTCGTTCCTCGGGAAGAGAAACAAGATTCCAGGTGTAATTATTCAACAAGGAATAATTGTCCTCTATCATGGTAGCATCCCATTATGGTATACCAACAACATCAAAAAGTTGTTGTGGATAATTGAAAATGCCGTGTCTCAAAAGAGAAACACCAAATATGGAAATGGCCAGTCACTAAAAAATTGATCAGTTGACTCATATCCGTATATGTTAGTCTTTCATTCATGAAGGGCCCTCCTCAAAATTTGGCATTGATCAAGTGGTGTTGATGGCATATATTCTACTTGCAATTTAATTCCATGGCCAATAGTGTGATATACAACAACATATATACTTTTCATCATATTCTTGTTTTGCAAAAGAGGAAATGTCAGTGTCTTCACCATTGTCTACAAGACTATCTATGGAAGGATTATCATTATGAGAAACTACTAGGTTGAAGTCCTCGTCAAAGTGGACAACCCTTTTAAACAAGGAATTTTTAGAAACAAGATCAAATAACATGTATGCCTTCATATACTCACAATACCAACAAAAATCAATAATTGGATCTTGTTCACCATAGCTTTGTGTTTTTTCTCTAGAATTAGGGCCCATGCTTAGCTTCCAAATAACCTAAAATAAGAAACATTATGCTTGACATGTGTCCAAGCTTCCTCAAGAGTCGTATTCAACACCGCCATATGAGGCATGGGGTTTTGAATGTAATTTGCATAATTCATTGCTTCAACCCAAAAAGAAGGTGCCATGTTCTTGGATTGAATCATGCAATTACCCATCTCTTTCAATGACTGATTCTTTCTTTCAACAACACCATTTTTCTTAGGGTGGTAGGCAGCAAAGTGTTTATGAGTAATGTCATATTCTCTACAAAAATATTTGAATACCTGATTGACATATTCCCTCCCATTATTTGGTGTATTTTCTTTATAAAAATAGAGGATTGGTTCTCAACAAAAGCTTAAAGGCCTTAAAAAAACCTCACTCTTGTACTGAAGAAAATACACCCAAAACCAAGGTGAGAAGTCATCAATAAATGTGAGTAGGCCCTTAAAATGAACAAGTCATATATGGAAATATATCACTTTGTACCAATTCAAGAGGTCTGGTAGCATGCAAGGAATTACATTTAGGAAAAGGATCCCGATGTTGTTTGGGAAGAACACAACCTCGGAAACTCGATTAGTGAAAGAAAAATTAAGAAGAACAAGCAACAAATTTTGTGTGCATAACTGTTGCAAATACCTCTAGTTCAGATGTTCAAATATTTCATGTGAAAGTTTGCTTAAAGAATCAGTATGTGCAATGAAACATGAACTTGAAAAACCAACAAATTTGTACAAATGAGAACTATGATAAACTTTACTAGATGTGACAAGAATTTCCAAATTATATAGTTCTCTAATGACCACATTGTGGGGGATAAATTCCACAATTTTCCCATCACCGAAGTGATAAATTTGATAAATAGAGAGTATATTTACAAAATTTCCAAAACAAGGAGAACATCATTAGTGCAACCATAAGCTAATTGCATGATGCTTGATCCTAAAACATCAAGCTATATGTAGACTCTACAACTACAATCTATGAAATGCTACTGTTATATGTGGAAGGAAGCAACTCATGAGAATGAGTCATATGATGTGAAGCCCCAAATTGAGTATCTAGCTATCTTAAAATGCATATAAAGCTTAAGCAGATAATGCATGCCCTCTGACAAAAGAAGGTTTGAGCACTAACATTTTGTGTTGATGTGTCACTTCATTCAATGCTTTTAGTTTGTTCTAGCATTTGGATTCCCCATGCCCAAGTATGCCGCAAAATCTACAACTTAACCTTGGTTTATTCTCCATCTTACAGAAGACGGAGAAGCAAAGGATTTTGACTTCTTTTGAGGCTTGGAGGCAGTGTTACCATCTTGAGCATGGACAATATTTTGTTTGTATCAAGTTTTGTGATTACCTATGGAGGTTTAAATCACAAGAGATTCATTGTTAGATAAAAATAGAACATCTACTTGCACAATATTAGGTTATTCCCTAGAAGGATTCCCACAAAAGGATCAAATGATGGCATTTTAAACTATGATCCAAGTGATTCCATAGTGGAATAAGAGGTAGAGGAAAATCCCTAAAAATGACCTTTCAACTTGGATAAAATTAGAAAAATGCATTACTCTTTTATTTTGTTTTATCCACATCCTTTTGACCATGGCAATATCAACATTAATTTAGCAATATAATCTTCTATGAAAGAATGTTCATCAGGTACATAGGATCATAATTTATCTCCTAATTGTAATGCTCAAAATCCATCGACTTTGTCAAATAGCGAATTCAACTTAACCCAACTATCTTTTGGAATTATGCATTTAGTAATATGAAACAACAACGTGTCTAAGACAAGTAGTCTAGTTAAACCCATGGTTTCATCAAGTTTGTTCCTACAAACAAATTTCTCAATTTCCTTTGTGTATGTTGGTTGTCTTTCAATGAACATTTTCCATAGACCTGTTGATTGTAGAAGTTGTTGCATCCCGAGTTTCCATGTATGATAATTATGGGGAGTTAGGAGCTCAATAACACTAGACTCAACCATTTTGACAACAACCATGAAGAGAAAAAATAGAGACACTAAAATTGTGCTTTGTAATTTCCAAATTACCAATATTGCAAAAACTACAACCCCCTTAGTACACACAATAACAACGTTGAAGGGAAATATGAAACAACTTATTAATTAGTAAATTTGGAGAAAATTTTGCAATTTGTAATTTCTAGATGTTTAGAACTACAGGAAAATCTACAAATTTGAAGAAAATTGTGTTGTTGTGATCAAAGTCAAGATATGATACCATGTAGATGTTAAAAAAATAATTTCATTGAATATGAACCATCCACAATACCAAAAACCCTTATACAAGAAAGAAGGTCTGCTATATTGAAAATGCAAGGAGATGATATCTATTTATAACAATGGGAAGAGGTCCAACATTTACAAAGTATAACTATTGCAAGTGGGTAGATAAGGAGTGACATATTTAAGGATAACTATACAACTACTAAGCTAGATAGCTATTTGAAAAGGAACACTAACAAACTTTCCATCACCCCGAAAAAAGCCCACTTGAAAAATTGAATTTGTCCACTTATTAACTCACTCTGTTGAAAATTACTTACAAACTCTAAAAAACTCCAAGCCTCCTGTTAAACCCTCATTAACACTATTGATGGTCTGCATGTTTTGTTTTCCAAACCCTTCTAAGCTATATAATGTAATGATTAGTCAAACAAGGAAACTTGAGCATTTTAAGTAACTACTTTCCCCAATTACATAGAGGTACTAACCCAAGATGTCTTTACCCTCTATACCACCCTAGAACTAAACCCTCTATACCACCCTAGAACTAAGAGAAAGTGCCTAAAACGTTTTCTTAATATATATTTCATAGGAAGAAAAAGTGTTCATCCAAAATAAAAATAAAATTGGTCACTAAATGAAAACCCATATAAACCCATCTAATTCTAACATTTTAGATAATAAATTAGTGAATTGAATAATAATTTATAAAAATGAAGAAATCTTAATCCATTAAAAAATAAATATGCTTATAACAAATGAAAAAAAAATATTTTATATATTAATTTTATTCCATTTACATTAAGGTAAAAATGGACATGTAGCGAGTTCATTGGTTTTTTTAATGAGGTTAAACATGTCATTTGAACTAGAACTAGAATTTGAAGAAACAATTTACATACAGTTTAAGTCTATGTTACAAGTTATTACATCCTTAATTTTTGCATAGATAAAAACTGTCTTTACTGGTTGTGGTCAAACAATTTTTTTTATTATATTTTTTACCATTTTATTTTGGTTTGTATTAAAGAAAAATCAGTTACTAGTTAATTGTAATTATATTCTTGTATAAATAAAAACCATCTTTACTCGTTGTGGTCAAATAATTTTTTTTATAATATTTTTTACCATTTTATTTTAGCTTGTGTAAAAGAAAAATCACTTATGCCAGTTGTAATTATAGTCATGTGTTAAATCAGTGAAAATTTCTCATCATTAACTGAAGTCAAGTTCAATTGGGAGTACCTCTATTCACTTAAAAAGAAAAAAAAACTTGAACATAACTAGAAAAAAAGCCAGTAAAACTTTAATGTTAAGCTAAAAAACAAAAAACCACTCCAAAACATAGCTGGAAAAAAAACCAAACCACTCTAATGTCTTGAAGCTAAAAACACATAAACTGTTAGGCATTATCTATAAGACATCTCCATGCTTTAAAAAACGTGACACAAATGCGCTTTCATGCAAAACTGCATATAGCAGTAGAAGATATTTTTGATAAATAGCATGCCAGGATCATTCTTGAAAGCAGTCGAGTGTTTTTCAAATCTTTTTATCTTATAAAATATGAAGCATGTCTCAAAAGTAATTTACATATTACTGCTGCTATGATCTCGCTAATATTCATTAGCATGTAAAATTGTTTTGGTTTCCTTAAGGAGCTACTCTCTTGTCCCATCGGAAAACTACAAGTTTGAACTTTGACTCCTAAATGGGCAGAAAGTAGATGCAGGAGCTTCAGAATCTCCGGAACCAAAGTTGAATAAAGCCCTATTAACATATATTGTACACTCTTACAAATGAATGGGTTGAGAGTTCAAATTGAATAGATCAGATCCATACACAAATTATAGAATATCTCTCTATAAGTTGAATAACTGGAAAGCTTCGGCAACACTAAGGGTCGAAAAGAAGATCAGACAAACTGAGGGTACCATTTGTATACACTGCGTTTTCAAAAGCCTCTGTTTTGTGATGGGAAAATTCCACTGTTCTCGAGCCAATTATCCATTGGCCACACACTTGTAGATAATATTGTGTGCTGCAACGTGACGATTTTTCATGGTTTTCTGCCCCCAAAGTAGTGGTGGAAATTAGGAATGTAACTGGAGTGTTAAAATCAACTCACCTTCGACAACCCCATTTCGGTACCAGACATAGCCAAACTTCCAAACTCTATAAGAATATCACTTAACAATCCCATATTTTTCCTAGACAGAGAAACTCTGGGAGGTCTTCTCTTTTCAGGACCCATGTATCTTCCAACAAAAACGCCTTACTTTCTTGGTGCAGGAAATCTTGGTTGGCCTGTCTTCCCCTGTGCCAACTTTTCTACCAAACTGAAGAATAGGACAAAACGAGTATCTCGGAGGTGTAGCATCACCGTCTTCTATTCTCACATGTCGGGAATCTGCATTAGCTTTCAATCTCTGAAGTTCTGGCAGCACAACTGTCTCAAGATCTGGCCTGTCCCTGCGTCGCATCTCAACACATCTTAATGCAAGTTTGGCTAGCTCCAAAGCCTCCCTCACAGGCCAATCTCTAATAGATGGATCAAGAATACTTTTGAAGGAGCCCTTCTCTATAGCCCTTTCCACATCATAAGCTATCCCCATTGGTTTCTTTGCCGTCAGCAATTGCAGTAGTACTACTCCAAAGGCATAAAGATCGGATTTGGTCCCAAGCGTCCCTGTTCGCTGATACTCTGGATCAATGTAACAAAATGTGCCTGAAGTAGTGGTGTTTCTGTACATTGTAAGACTGCCCGAGACACTTGGAGGAACAAGCTTGGCCAGCCCTGCATCACCTATTTTGCTGACAAAGTTCTCGTCAAGTAAAATATTTGCTGGTTTTAGGTCACGGTGAACCAATGGCTTAGGCTTGGAACTATGCAAATACAGCAACCCAGTGGCTATTTCTGAAGCGATTCTAAATCGTGCAAACCATGGAAGAGGTTGTGTTGCTCCCGTGCGAAATAAACGATCCTCCAAACTCCCATTTGACATATATTCATATACTAAACATCCAACTTCTGGACAAGCTCCAAGCAGCAAAACCATATGGGGGTGTTGTATACGGCCAAGAATTTCAACCTGCAAAACAACCCAATAAGAATAAACCCGTGTTCCATTGTAATAGTATAGGATCTAGCTTTGATGTATATACTATAAATCACTATATATATGAGGTTGAAGTTCCTCGTAATAGTTCTATTGCACACAGATAATTTTGGGAGGTTGGTTTCTTCATGTGGTTATTTTCCCAAATCTCCCTAGCTGCATATCAATTGAAGGCTTTAATCATTGTATGAATTTAAATTGCATGATCAAAATTAAAAATACTGTATATGTTTCATGTACTTTTGTAAAATGTTGCTACATTTCTCAACTAAGTAATAATAATGTCTAGGCTCTATGCTCTATGAAGTCAGGAAGTATAAATTCCTCAAATTAGCTCTGAATTTTACACCTCTTGCTGAAATTGCTTCCACCCTTGGGTTGAATCTGGGTGAAGAGCCTTGACGGCCACGAGGGTGTAGTCTAATGTGCACTTGTAGACAGACCCATATGATCCCTCCCCTATCTTATTTGATTCTGAGAAGAAATCTGTGGCTGCCTCAATTTCTTCTATGGAATATTGCTTGATTCTTTGACCAGCCAAAGGTAGCACATCCTCATGTTTACTCTTTGATTTAGTCATGGCTATGAAGTCGGCAAGTCTCCGTTGTTGTTCCTCAATTTCTGCTATTTTCGCTGTTGCTTCTGCCTCCTTCATGTCTGCCTCACGCCTTGCTCTCTCTTCTGCAACTACTACTCCTGCAAATTCTTCTCTTGACTTCGCTGCTTCCAATTTCTTTAGCTCTTCAACTCTCTGAATATGCATCTCCTTGGCCTGTCATCAGCATTCAAAATTTTGAGCATACATCTATCAAAATGCAGAAACAGCCCAATTAAGAGAAAATATAAGGAAGGAACCCACGTTTTGTGCGCTGATTGCTTCATCACAGGCTCGACTGTAGATCTCTCGAAGCTGTTTCAGTTCAAGCTCCAACTTTTCTAGTTCGTCTCCAAGCTGTGACTGAATAGACTGTAAACAACTTGAAGTTAGTCCCTGGCATAAAAGACCAAGTTGGATCCTGAGTTAACTATGTACATAAAAAATGTCACAAGGGAACGGGAACAGGGGATATAATCAATCCTATAGGCCTGCTAGAAAGTGCGCAAATGGTAAAAGACAGAGCAAGCATTGAACTGACTCTCAATAACATGGAATCTACATATCATACAGCTAATAATATGGAGGTAGTCAAACATAACAGAGAATGCAGACAGAGAAGTAACTTTATGAATGAGAAGATAGAAACATTCAAATGATAGGTCTATTAGGGGAAACATTTCTTACGTTTTCCGCCAGGCTTTCCTGGGAAAAACCTTAAAATGATTCTGGGAGAGTTTCCACTAAGACATCTCTCGCTAAGAAGACAAGCATTCGTTTTTAAGGTTTTTCACCGAGGTATGCTCTCAAGGCATTCAAAATGCAAGAAATGCTTGGACGGAACATGATGACGGATATGTTTATCTCTCACCGTGCTTTGCAATGATGATGCGCCTGAATTAATATCCAAAGATGTAGGCGGCTCATAGCTGTCGTCAGTAATCATCCTGATTCCCATTTTACTCTTGTTATTGTTAAAATTAAGAAACGTGGTTGATTTCTCTACCAGAGGATCTGCTTCTCCTGCCAATTCAAAAGCAAAATGGAAAGACATGTTTTACATAATGATAGCAAAGAAGATTCAATCAGAATGAATATTGGAATCAAATTTCATACAGCCGTGTGGACCATGCTGCCAAGCATTCAATCAACTGAAAAAAAAAAGGATGGAAAATATTTGAAAATCAATCAAAAACCATAATCCGAACCTTGAAAATTGCAAGGACTTTCGATATTTGCTTCGCTGCCGCTGATTGACTCTAAAGAAACAGCTGATTTCACTGAAGAGAGTTTTCCTTTTGATATAACATATACAGTACAAAAACTTGGAGAAATCTTTGCCACCCTTGCTGGTACATCAGGGGCCATGAACTTCCTATTAAACAACCAATTTGGCGAGGGCACGATCATGAAGATAATACACAGAAAAAACTAGTATAACTAAGCTACAGAATTATAGGATCTGGAAAAATACGAAAGTCATAATTTTCATTTGAATCACCCCCTTGATAAAACCCAGTGGAATTAACAATTTATTTTACAAGTTCAATTCAGGTAGGCCTTCTTGAATTTTGAAAATGATGTTTAAATTATTTCCAAACACCCCTTTCATTTCCAAACATTAAAAGCAATATTACCTTGTAATTATGTTTCGTGAAGAAGATCCCATAACGATCTTCCTGAGGTTAAAATTCGAAATATAGTCTACAATGGCCATTGGTATGTCATTATCTACAATAACCTTGATCTCAGCTTGTACCTGGATGATAATAACCATTAGTAAACACAATGAATTAAAACCAAAGATTGATTTTGTATAGGAGCTTCCTCATAACAAGACATCTAAAAGAACATGAAGTTTCAGAAATAACCTTTCTAATATTGCAGAGATGTAGATAGGGTAGCAATAGATTATCAGTTTGTGATTCCACTTGTTGCATGTAAGTAGCCATAACATCATCACATACATGTGTAACTGGAACACGATTCCCCACTGTAAATGAGAAATAAATGTAAGTTTTCGAAATATGCTAGAAGTAGTTAACAGATCAAAATAAAATATTAAAAACATTACAGAAGCATCGGGGGAACCAAAATGCAAAATATAAACAACCACCATGTAAAGAAGAGTTTTAATCCTCAGATCAAACAATCATATTTCACACTGAGCCAGTGGTGGAAAAAGATTCTAAATTTTTATAAAAGGGAATTACGGTAAGAGTGAGGTTTTCGAGGGAATCATCTGAGGCAGATAAAAACGTAGAGTTTGGGGCCTATGTTGTCAGCGCAGCTGGAATGAATTCGTGCCATTTAGAATGAAATCATGGTATTTGAAACATCGATTCCAAACATTTTTTTATGATACCAGGACTTGTGAACTTTTGGAAGTTTAGCCTGTTGATTCTGTAGAAAGTCGCTGGTTTAGGGCAGAAAACAAGAAAAGAGAAAAAGATTTAGGCTTCGCTAAAATATTAGAGTAAAAACTACAGTAATAGAACAGTCTAATGTGGGCGGTCTTTGGTTTGGACAGATTCAAGTGGGTGGGTGTGCAAGTTAAAACTTACCTTTGCAGATCTGGAAAATGGTGAGTTGGGTTCAGCAGAAAAATTAGTGAACAAGCTGTTTCTAAGATGAGGAGTCATAAAAGATGTTTTCTATTGCAAATCTTGTTTTCTATTTCAATTTCAACTCTAAATGAAGAATCAGCACCCAGGCTAACCAAACTGTCTCTAAGATCAGAAGTCATAAATGATAGTTGCTATTGCAAATCTTGTTTTCTAATTGATTTTCAATTCTAAATAAAGAATCAGCACCCAGGCTAACAAAAAATTAGGAAAATTGACAAGCTCTTGCAAAGTGGATCCATAGGAGAAACAGTTATTGAACACCAAGATCCCAAGTCTCTGTGCAAGGATTCTGTGATTTTATAACCTACCCACTCAACGAATATATTTGAACCCCCTTCCCACCCCCACACAGAGAGTCAAAGCAGGAAGAAGGTATCATACTTGGAGTTGGAATTGTTAAAATCGGTGGTCGTACATGTAAAAGAACCAAAGTTTCTCCCCGACAAACCAAGTTATCGAGAGCCCACTTGACTGCATATTCGCTGTTCTTATCGTTGTCAACAGCAACTGCAACCAAGCTAGACCGCCTGTCTCCTTCTTCATCCTCTTCCTGCAGAATCTCGGGGTTTTGATTGATACCAAGATCCATATTAGGAACGTTCACTTTCAGAAACTGGACTCTCTGCCGAAATATCACCCTGTATTTGTAACATCCAGTTTTATAGCCTAGCCTCTGTGCCCAAAATGAAAATTGCAGACAAGCAAAAAAACCAGCTGCTACCCACGTCCGCACAAGGAGGACGACATTGGATACTGAATGGGGCACTTGCCTCTATGCTACAACAAAAACCTTATTTTGGCTACGCCTACCATTATTGGCCTTGCGTTTCTTATCTCCATCCCACCGAATTCATTGCACGAAGTCAAACTCGCTTCTCTTTCTTTCCTTTTCGTTCTGCCTAATCTTCCGAAGCTTCCTCTTCTTTTCAGATTTCTTCATCGATTTACTGTAATATTTTTCTTATTTATATCTTTTTCGACGCCAAGGTTGGTGGCAGGCCATTCACCGGATAAGTCTCTGAAGTTACAAAAATGTGATTTGTCCTAATGGAAGCATTTCAAAAATTGAAAGAGCAACAGAAACCAAAAAAAAAACAGCACTCGTATCTAGGAGCTTGAGCAGAAAGGCGAACAATACTGCATATGCTATGCAGCATTTAATGCGACGGCGGTCGCACTGTCCGCCGTCGGATCCGTTCCAAAGAGCGATCCGACGGCGGACAGTGCGACCGCCGTCGCATTAAATGCTGCATAGCATAAGAAATATTGCTCGCCGAGCAGAAACGCTAAGATTTCTGAATAAAATACAATAATGAATTTCATAATCACCGTAAAACTCTCCGACCACGTGACTCTGCTCGCTTCATTAATTTTTTACAGTTTACAATTCAGCATTGACTCAGCTTCTGGTCAATGATGACGCCATTTTAAGTCCTATTTTGTCGGATCAGACAGAAGTCCGTCATCGCCCGCCATTCGCCTTTTGACTCGGAAGAGGAGTAGAACTCGAATCCCTTGTTTGAGTTAGGGTTTGTTGTTTCTACCCTCCAAAAACAAAAAGATTTGAGTTAGGGTTTGTTGTTTCTACCCTCCAAAAAACAAAAAGATCATCTGCTTGAAAGAAACCTCCACATTGCAATCTGTCTCTCAACCCGCGGAATTTCAAAGACTTTAAAGGATTAGTATATAACATTTTCTTTCTCTGCGATTATTGCGGCCTTCGCATCAAATATTGCCGTGAGAAAAAAAATGAATCGTCCGTTAAGAAGCTGTAAACACGAATCACGACCTATGAAAAATGGAATCGGTCAACAAAACAATAGCCAACAAGCTCAAAATTCCAGAAGCCTGACGTGAAGTATAAGCCTGCGAATCGATCCTTCGACGTCAAGCCCAAAAAGGACCGGTGTAAAGAGAGTAAGGGGGTCTTTTTGAACTCTGTTCCGGCTGGTTTTTACTATTTTTTGCCATGAATTTTTATGGAATTTTTAAAACGTTCAAAATAATGTTAGATTTTACAATGTGTGGGTGTTTAGGGTTTTTCTGTTCCTTGATTTCAATTCTAAACTTAAAATCGTCGAACAAACAACAAAAATTCTAAATTTTGTAGATTAATATCACCTGATTCGGACATAAAATCAGCCTAGAAATAAAACTATCCCGCGATCTTTTCCATGGCTAAAAAAAATTGACTAGTTTTTATGTGCATCCGACTCCTTATAAACTCCAAAATTGAATTCAAGCAAAGGGCAGCGTCTCCGCCAAAACTGATGCATATGGCTCTCTACTTGTCGTGATCGTCAAAGTCTTCATGCGGTTGAGGTATAACAGACGGTGGCTATTAGAAACAGGTACAACAGTAATGTACTGATTCAAAAAAATATGCCGATTTCTATGTTTACCCAGTGGGGATAATTAGAAAACTCTTGCATTAAGATTATTGTCATTTCTGTTAAATCGCATTCGGATCCTTAACTG
>LPNX010943723.1:41934-188097 GCA_001517045.1 Pseudotsuga menziesii
GTTTTAATTCATAATTTACTTATTCGAAGTGTGTTATAATAATATGATTAAAGATTATTGGAAGTGTATTATAATAATATGAAAGGTTATGAGTTAGTAATTTTTTATTTATTTTTGAAGTGAAAATAAATAATAAAACATTAAATAAATAACTTTAGAAAATGCATGATTAAAGATGACGAGTTAGTATTTTTTATTAATTTTTAAGTGAAGGTAAACCATGAAACATTAAATAAATAATTTTAAATTTTTAGAAAATTCATAACATTCTTTTTAGTATTTTTAATAATTTTTAACTGAAAGTAAATAATGAAACATGAAATAAACAATTTTATAAAATTCAGTTGATGAGGACTTTTAAAATGGACTGGCTTTAATAAATTTTATAACATTGTTATTTAGAAAATTTCAGTTTTAAATATTGTTGTAGTTAGATTATTACGAAAGAAAATAAAAAGTATTTTGACTTAATTTAATTATTAAGAATATATTTTTTTTGGAAAGATATATTGAAAATCTTTATGTTACAATTGATAAGTAATATTTTTTATTATAAAGGAAAAAAGTAATTAAATAAAATATTTTTAAAAAATAAGTATTTGATTTGGTTTAATGATTAAGAATAATTTTTTTAAATAATAAGTTGGAATATGATAAAGATAAAGTAGGTATATTTTTTCATTTTTAATTAAAAAAAATATTTTAAATATAAAAAATTTATCTTATTGTCCAGAGTCCAGAAAGTCCAGAAAGCTTTTAGCTTAAAAGAAAATCAATTTCTCTAGAAAGTAAATTCATTCCTATTATGATTCAGGAAAAACACTTGCTTGTTTCATTCTTCCACTTAAAGAACACTTTGAGTTGAAACTTAATATAACACTTGCTTGTTTCATTCTTTCACAGACAGGACACTTTGGGTTAATATATTATTGGGTATTGTAATCTATAACCTAAAGAAAGGCCTCCCAATAAGAGGAAATACGCAAATATTACCTTATTTGACTCTTTATACAGGGTTCTAAGTTTGATATACCATATGTAGTTTGTTTGAATTTTAGTGTATACAGTGATATCCATCAACAAGATTGTACTTCTGGGATGGTTTAAACCTATTCAGCACTTGTCCTTTTCTGTTTGAATTTTGGTGTATACAGTGATATCCATCAACAAGATTGTACTTCTGAGATGGGTTAAAGCTATTCAGCACTTGTCCCTTTCTGTTTGAATTTTGGTGTAAACAGTGATATCCATCAACAAGATTGTACTTCTGGGATGGCTTAAAGCTATTCAGCACTTGTCCCTCTATAAACAGAAAGGGCCTTACAGTCCAATTTTAATTAAGAGACAAACATGGATAAGGCTGTGTTAACCTTCTTCAAATCACCATGTCAGTATTATCTATCTAAAATTCCGGTTTCAAGGTTGGCCAACACTTTCAGTGCCTGACTCGAGAATCAAACATGTCATAGATCTTTTGCAAGTCTCTTCTGAATAATCACTTAACAAATTTTTTTATTTTTAAATTTAAGGCTTGCTAATGAAAAGAACCATACAATTCACAAAATAATATTCATTAGATGACAATCAAGAATCAGCAACCAAGCTAACCACAAAAATTGGAAAATTGCCAAGCTTTTCAAGTTGAAACAGGGCTTTACATACTATTTTGTTATTCTACCAATCAAAACAAGATGCTGCAGAATCTCCATATCCATCGGACAAACAGTTCTTAAACACCATGATCAGAAGGCTCTATGCAAAGATTTTGTGAAAAAAAACCTGCCTACGCAACGACATATGTTTGAAACCCCCCATCCCCCACACAGAATGTTAAAGCAGGAAGAAGATATCATACTTGGAGTTGGAATGGTTAGAATTGGTGGTCGCACATGTATAAGAACCAAACTTTCTCCCCGAGAAACCAAGTGATCGAGAGCCCAACGGACTGCATATTCGCTGTTATTCTCCTTGTCAACAGCCACTGCAACCATTCTAGACCTCCTGTCCTTTTCTTCATCCTCTTCCTTCAGAATCTCAGGGCTGTGATTGATATCAAGATCCATATTGGAAACCTTCACTTTCAGAAGCTGGTCTCTCTACCGAAGTACCACCCTGTACTTGTCACATCCACTTTTATAGCCTGGCCTCTGTGCCCAAAAATGAAAATTGCTCAGGCAAAAACCAATTTTAACCCTCAGAACCAAGAAAACCTATTGGATACTGAGCATACGAACCTCAGATTTCACCAAAAGAGTTGTACTATTTGCAATTGCCTTAATGCTACAACAAAAGCCTTATTTTCGCTACCATTATTGCCATTGCGTTTCTCATCTCTATCTCCACCAAATTCATTGTACTAAGTCAAACGAATATGTAGTTCTAAAACTAATCTTTCTCTGATTTAATTGTACTAAGTCAAACGAATATGTAGTTCTAAAACTAATCTTTCTCTGATTTATATAATTTTCAATGCCAAGGTGGGCGACAGGCAATTCACCTACGTTAGCCTTTGAAATTACATGAAAGCTGTGATTTGTCCAACTAAACATGTTCCGTGAAAGAAGCACTTAATTTTTTTTAATTAGTTTCATAGAGAAGTCAAGAGAGTAATTATGGCAAGTGAATTAATAAAAAATTGTAAACTGCAAGGAAATTATATAAAAAAAATAAAAATAAAAAACAGCAAATCGTATCCAGGCGTTTGACCAGAAAAGCTAAGATCTCTGAATAAAATAGGAGTATGAATTTCAAATTTACAGTGAAACTCTTGTGACTAATCTTTAGACTATTTGCATTTTTTTAGGCAATTTTGACTAGAATTTGGTAATACTATTTGTTGTTGAAAATAAGATTTTCAATATTAAAATTGCAATTTTATTAAAAACATTGAGATTATGCAATTCTAATCACTAAAAATTATACTTTAAACAATTTCGGCCAAACTTTAACCAGAAAACTGACTAAATTTTAAGTGCAAATAGCTTACTGCTTAAAATGTGACTTACTCGCTTCATAAAAAAAATTTACAGTTTACAATTCAACGTTACCTTCTTTTATTTGTGAATGTTAAACATTTAAGGCTTTGCCGTCGGATCGGAAAGAATTTCGCCACCGCCTGCCATTCTCCGTTTGACTCGGAAGAGGAGTTGAACTTGAAAACCCCTTATCTGGTTAGGGTTTGTCGTTATCTCCACTCCAAACAGCACATAGATTAAAAAGAAACCTCTACAGTTGTCCAAATTCTCCAACACTTTGAAAGATTCTTCTAGAACTTTTTCTTTCTTTGCAATTATTGTGGCCTTGCACCAAAAATTGCTAGTGAAAATTAAAAAAAAAAAACTCGTCGACCTACCAAAAATGCAATCAGTCAACAAAACAGTACCCAGCGCAGCCCAAAATTCCACAGCATAAGCCCGTGTATCGATCGTTTGACGTCAGGCATCCAAAAGAAGCGTGGCCACGTAATATTATATAAGGATCCCGTGATCTTCTTCATGCCGAAAATATTGACTAGTTTTCATGTAAACCCCACTGCATATGAACTCCAAAATTGAATTCAAGCGAAGGGCAGTTTCTCCACTAAAGCTGACGCCCAAGGCTCTTCTGCATGCCATTGAAATAATTATGCCGAATAAGATTATTGTCTGGCATTCCGATCCCCGTTTTTCATTTCTCTAACCAAATCGGCCATTAGATTTTACTGAATTTAATGTTGATATCTTGAACCGGAACATTACCCGGACACTCGCAAGATCCACACAGTGAAAACTAAAACACTACCGACATAGTATCGAAATTCCTTTGAATCCGACGGATGTTAAGTTGACATTGGAAAACGATGGAAACCTGGTTTCTTTACTTCACTGGAAAACCGTCGGGTTAGTCCACGTTTTGACGGGAAGAGATAAATATTGAATAACATTGACGAAAATCAATTTCTGAGCAGCGTAAAACGGATCATATTTTCATTTTCTGGTATTCCTTACATTCCAAGTAGACATTAGGATCGTATTTCTTACATTCCAAGTAAAACAGATTTAGTATTCTTTATATTTCATCCATTTTAAATTGGGATTACAGTTCAATATATTTGATCTCATGCTTTAAAGTTCTAGATTTAAAGTGGGATTACACTTCAATATATTTGATCTCATGCTTTGAAGCTCTAGATTTAATTTAATATGGAGTAAATTTGATTTCAACGATCCAAATGCAATTTAATATGAATTAGATTAATTTTAATATTTTATAATTTTTTATGTAAATTTTAAATCTAAACATTTTTTTCATATTTTTTATTCTCATGTAAAATAGTAAATCTAAAAATAAGATTTTTTTTGTATTATCTAAGTTTATCATTTCTTTGAAAGATGATAGGTAGCTTTATAAATTTGATGATGATGATTAACGCCCATCAAGATTAATTTTGGTTTATCTCATTTTAAAAAGGAAAATATTTGGTTTACTTTAAAATCTTGTTGGTGTGCTCAAACAGCTTGCAAGAAGCTTTCCAAGCTCATTATAGTTTTGGCAAGTTAGGAGGTTATAAAAGTTTGTATTATAGTTTTAAAAAGGAAAATACTTGGTTTACTTTAAAATCTTGTTGGTGTGCTCAAACAGCTTGCAAGAAGCTTTCCAAGCTCATTATAGTTTTGGCAAGTTAGGAGGTTATAAAAGTTTGTATTGGAGCAAATAATATGAAACTCACATCTAATGTGGGTCTAAGCAAGGCACTCTAAGAGAAAGTGATTTTCATAATCAAAGCTCATAGACTCACACATATGACAAACCCTTTCGGCTCATGGAGTTTTTGGAATAGACCAACACCCTGTTTCGCTATGGAGTTCATGAGAGTTCATTCTAATCTTGGCTATATTAATTTTCTTCCGTGAGCTAGATACTTCTGATCCTCCAAGTTAGGATTAATGACCTCCTAATAGTATCTTAATTTTCTCTTAACCGCTAAATTTTCCTCACACCAAATGTCGTTTTCATTAATGCCCCAATGGTTTAACCAAGCCATGGTATCTTTACACCAACATAGCTTGAGGCATAGTTGGTTTTGACTTGAGTTCAAAGCAATTTTAGGAAACTGTCTCTCGTGTCCCATGCAATTTATCTTATGCTTGTACATCATGCACCTAGTCATAACAATGCTCTCAATGGGGGAAAGACCCACTTCTATGAGGAGAATAGGATAAGGCATATTGCTTTTAACTTTTGAGGTTATAAGTTATAAACCGCTTCTGGATTTGTTCAATCTTCCTCTAAGATTCTCTAGAAATTCTGCACCCCCATACTTCACAACCATACAAGATAACGGGGATGACAAGAGTTTCAAAGAGGAACTTCTTTTTTATCCCACATGACCAGATTGACCGATTTACAACTATTTTCAAGACCAAAATAAGCTTTCCACCCTCCATTAATCATTTTCTCAATGTTATAGTTCCAATTGAGCTTGTGATGAATATCAATTCCGAGATACTTGTAAGAAGTCACTTCCTCTAGATTTACATTATCATAAATAAAATTTGCATGGGTGTCTTTCTTAGATTTTATAATCATGTTTTTTGTCTTGCCAGTGTTAACATTCATACCCATGTTAGAGAAAAAATATTTAAGAATTCTTAATTGCTTATCAAGATTAGAAGGACACCTTGCCATAAGAACAATATCATCAACATAAAGTAGGAGGATGATAACTATCCCAGCTAAGATTGTATTGACGCAATCTGCTTCTCCTAAAAACTTTTCTCGCTTATCAATGTAAATGCCAAAAAGGGTAGGAGAGAGGGGGCAACATTGTTTAACTCCAACATTACAATTTGTATGTTATCCACCCCTCATTATTCTTAAACTTGGAAATGACCTTTTCGTATATAACCTTATTGTTGCAACTCTCAACTCAAAAGGAACCTTAAGCTCCTCTAGCCGATTCCACAGATTAATTCTAGGCACTATACCAAAAGCTTTTATAAAATGAGGACCCTTTGGGTCGAGGTCACTTGATTATTTCCTTCTTTCCATAAGGGCTGAGACAAAATATCATGAGATAGATGATACATTGCTTTCCTTATTATTATGTGAGGAATAAGCACACCTATATCGGACCATTGACATTCAAGTAGCAATGCATCCACTCATGTTAGATCTGGGACCTTTCATTTTTAACAACCCTCTTTTTCAAGAGAGTGTTACTTACAATAACTTTATTTATTCTTCTTTTTAAATAAAATAGAGAATAATAAACACAACATTGTAATTAGTAAACACTCTATTAAAAAGCATTACATATAAGGTCCTAAATCCAATAGTATATCAAGTATTAAAATTAGCAGTAATAGAAACCAATAGTTAATTTCCTGGTCCAAAGTACAAACCCATAGTTCTTGAGCAGGATGCTAACCATGGAGGGAATCATACATTTAAGGGTCAATTTTCCACCCAACCAATGCAATTACCTAAATCGAACACTTCCCTGCAAGCTAAGCTCAAGCTCAATGAAGTGAGGGATATAACATATAACACTCAACAAATAGTTCACTCAACTCACAAACTAATTCAATAATCAAGGATCCAATTGATCAACCATAGTGTGGTGGAGAGACTCTTGAACATACTCCTGATTAAGCAAGTATCATACATGGAAATAACATCCCAAGGGCCCAAAATAAAAAATAACCATGTATAATTTTAGGCAATTACACTCCCATCCTCATTAATCCAGAAAAAATAGGCCCAAAGAAGCTATCAGAGTAAGGTTCTCTAACATCCCCTCATTATTACCAAACCCTTCACACAAAGTTGCACCTTCTATTCTAATCCCTCAAGATTGTAACCACTCCTCCCTAAGAGTCGCTCTTGGCCTTATTCTCTATCATATTTTTGGGAAAAATTTGGGTGAGGTATATATTATGAACTTGACAAAAAGTGGGTAAAATATTAATTGTAATTTTATCCCTGTATACTTTTTATCCTAGTTAGTTTTGGAAATCATTTTCAGACTCTTTTTCTCCCTTTATGATTACGTAAACAACCTCATTGAACATGAACTCCTTTCCTTGGATGTGATTTCCAACTTTCTCATCAATGTCTCAAACTATAGGAGGTTAGCTCTCCCAATAGTACCGATACATATGCAACATGAATCATGATAATCATCATAGTTTAGAAATGTGTCATAATAATAAATTACAACATTTAGGATACATGTATATCATCATTAAGGTGACAATCATTATTCAATATTATTATGAAAGAATATTATTCATCACATGCCATCAAATAGATAGAAATCATCAAGTAGCCACATATGTCTCAATTTTCAATATAAATCAATATTAACAAAGAAAATCAATAAGGGGATAATGAGTCTAACACATTGTCTCTAATAGACATCACAAATTGCATAAACATAACAAGAAATTGAATTTAAATAAATCTCATATAATAGGGGCGTTACAATGCCCCCCCTCTAAAAAGAGTTGCAACCCTGAAGCCAAAAGACATCATCACACAAATGAGGATCAAGCTTCTCATCTCTATTTCAAATTCTCTTTTATCATCTTCCTTTGAGTAATGTTTTTAGTGGGCCTTGACCCATTCCATAACTTTGTTCCACAAGTGTTGTTGTTTAGTTTTGAAGAGAATTAGAGTTGGATGAGAAACTCCCATGTGTCCCTCATTTGTGTAACGTCAAAATCCAATATATGATTAGAGTAAGGAATATATTTCTTAAGAAAGGATACACATGGATTTCATCATGCATCATCAAATGCAACGGTAAGGCCAATTCATAAGCAACTATCTGTGCAAAAATTTCAAAATTTCCAATGTATCTTGGTGCTATTTTCTTCCATTTTCATAGGCATAAAGAATTCCTTTTCAACTTGACTTTAGGGAAGACATTTTCTTTGACCTTGAAGCTTCATTCCAATCTCTCTTTTTTTATTTATCTATGTAGCTTTTCTACATTCCCTATCCAATCTTTAAAATTTTTTACATATGTTTCACTATGTTCTCCATTTCTTCCAAGGTACAATCTTCTTGGGTTAATCGTGCTTCCAAGTTGTCCTAACTAAATGGGAAGTTACACTTGTTTTCATTCAAAGCTTCAAGCAAACTCTTCTTGAGATAATTATGGTATCCATTATTGTAGGTTAATTTCACTAAGGGAATATAGTCCTCCCAAGTACTTGGTCAATTCATCACATAAATTTTCAGCATATATTATAAACTTCTATTGGCCCTTTCCCTCTAATCATATGCTTCTGGATGGTAGGTTGTACTAAAACTTAGCTTCATGTGCAGCTCATGAAACAAAATTTTCCAAAACTTAGAGGTAAGCTTTGATTCATAATCAATCATGACAATTACCTTTTGCACAACATGCAACCTTACCACATTTTGAATAAAAATTGAAGCAATATCACATGCCCGATGAGTAGTCTTGATTGGAATGAAATGGGTTATCTTAATTGTCTACTACTAATGATGAATCGTCCCCCTATTAGCTCTTGATAATCCAACAATTAAATCCATGGATATATGTTCCTAGTCCCAAGATGATATTTTCAGGAGATTCAACTTTTCAATTGGATGTTGACGATCTACCTTTATTTCCTAGCACTCCATGCATCTAGCCACATAATTTGTGGTATGTTTTTAAAGTATTGTATGGTAGTATAGTTGCTTCATACTTTGGTCTGTCCTTTTCTATCCTAGGTGTTCATAATGGGTGGCATCATGTGCTTTATGGAATATTATAATTCTTGGATTCTTATAGTCGATCACATTAGTTTGATTCCATCTTTGGCTAAGTGATAGTCAACATACTTCCTTATTTCTTTCCCAATCCAATACTTCTTCCTCAAAAGTGTTTGGAATACCTCTTAGTATCACTTATCATCCTTGGATCACATTCCGCTCACACTAAGCTTGGGAAATTGCACCTATATTTTATCTCTAACTTAGAGCATCTACTATCATATTCTCTTTCCATTTTATGTGTAGTATACCATAATCATAATTGCTCATAAGTTCTACCCATGCCACTGTTTGGTATTCAATTGAGATTGAATTTACAAATACCTCAAACTTCCATGATCTATCCACAATTCAAATAAGCTTCATATTAAGTGATGTCTCCATTCCTTCAAGGCATGCACTACTCCAAGGAAATCCAAGTCATGAGTTGGTATTTATACTCATGAACATTTAAGTTCATTTATTCATAGCTTACTACTTTCCTTTTTGCATGAGTATTCCAATGCCCCCCCCATAACATCGATACACATTAGGAAGCATTGTCAAATTTGAGGAGTACCAACATAGGTTCCACCATGGGAAATCCTTTAAACTCCTAAAATATTTCCTCATGTATGGTTATCTAGAGAAATTTACGTCCTTTCTCGTGTTATGTGTAGCTTCAATAAAGGGCATGCAATCTTTTAAAATCCTTTAGTGAACCTCACATAGCATTTAGCTAATACCAAAAAACTCCTTTAATTGCATTCATTAGGGTTTTCCAAATAGATATAGATTCTATGTTCTAGCAATCCACCACTAGTCCTTCCTTGAATATTATATGCCCAAGATACTAGATATCTTTCTTGAGGAATTCACACTTACTCAACTTAGCTATAATTGGTGCTCTTATAGCTTTCACAACTCTAGGTGGAGATGCTCCTATTGTTCTCTTCCATTTTTTGGAATAGGATAGGATGTTGTCAATAAATACTATCATAAACCTATCCAAATACTTTAAGAATACATCATTCATTCACTTCATGAAGGTTGCAAAGGAATTTTTCAATCCAAAATGTAAAACTATGAAATCATATTTCCTATATTGAGTCCTGAAAGAATTATTTGATATGTTAATTTATTTGATTCTTATCTAATGATATATATACCTTAAATACAATTTGGAGAATACCCTTTCCCCCTTTGACTTGATCAAACAAGTCATCAATATGGGGTAGGATTTTTTTTTATGATTACCTTATTTAGTCTCTTATAGTCAATGCACATGTGGAATGTCCCATCCTTCTTCTTAATGAATATCACAGGAGCTACCCAAGGCACGGCACATTGGCATATGAAACCCTTGTCTAGCAATTCTTACAATTTTACCTTAAGTTTTCCCCTATCGTTGGTACCAAATTTGTAAGGTGCCTTCAATATTGAAGTTGATCTAGAAATCAAGTCTATATTATGATTTACCTTTCAAGTTAGTGGCAACCATGGTAATTCATTTTGGAATACATCTATAAATTTCTTAATTGTGGGCAATTGTTCTACTTCCATACTTGTTCCTTTTATGACCTTAGTGATATGGTTGAGATACCCTATACAACCTTTGTGCATGTTGTGCTTGACTTGCATGATTGTTATCCATTTCACTATCACATGGATATTTCCCCCTTGGATGATCCTAACTATTCCTTCTTCATCCATGTATTCACCCTCTTTTAATAGCAATCTAACTTGGCCTTATGGAGTTCCAACCAGTCCTACCCAATTTTCCCACCATAGGACCCCAATGCTATCTCATGGAAATATATACTATTGTTCAATCCTCCCAAATCCACCACACATCTTCCAATTTCCTAGTTAATCCACTTCATAACACCATTCACCATTTGTACCTTCCATGGGTCTTGGAGCTTCTCAATGTAGAGCTTATAATTGGTCACCACCATAAGACATGAAACTATGAGTGCTTCTAGTGTCAATTTAGAAGGTAATAGATTGGATAGATATAATACCTATATATTGTATGAAGGAAGCATAATATTATGCTTTCTTACTATCCATTGTTGCAAAAATATTACCTCTTAATGTATCCCTTATAGTCCCTTTTAGTACCAAGCGGTTTATTGCCCCTTAGGTTTTATTCTTTCCTTTCATACATGTATAATTTTTATGCCCAAATTCTCCACAATCAAAATATTTTATTTTGGGGTGCATAGGTCTTATATTCTCTTGGGTTATATTTACCTTCCTAGCCTAAAGTGGTGGTGTTGTCTTGGATTTTTTTTATCACACTTTCATCTCTAAGTATTCTAGTGGTTAATATTTTATTAAGTCTAACACTTGTCACGTACCCTTCCCTCTAGATCAACATATAAGGGAGGAATGCGACTACAACTGCTCGCTTTGATACCACAATGTAGCGTACCCAATGCTCTACACTACTCTGGTATACCACGATGTACATAAAATCGGTGCCCATACACCCGACTCTTATGCAGAATAATTTAAAACTTCTCCTTACTATCTCTTTCAACACAGTCATGGGTCATGTTCATCCTTTTACATTCATGCTTAAGCATTAACATCACGTTAACAATCATTCCACATCTCATAGATCCATTCTGTAAGCAGAAAAACCTTTTCCGCATTGAACCCATCCTTTCTGCACTCTGCCCTCCGCATTCTGTCGTGGAATCCAGGAACCAGAAACATAATGTGCAACAGAGTCATTCAAACACTTTTCACCTTCTGCCTCCCACCCTTCCACTGCGGAACTTGGGTATCAGAAACTCAACATATCGATACCTTGACTTGTCCACTTTCTGCCTTCCGTTGCGGACCTTGAAAATCGAAAAACCCATGAAACAAACACTTTGTATTTCGACTTTTCTCCTTCCGACTTCCTCCTTTCCGTCTTTCGCTGCAGACCTCAGAAATCGGAAAACTCGCGAAACGATCACTTGTCTTTCAACTTTCCACCTTCTGACTTCCGCCTTTCCACTTGCCATAGGAGGATTTTGGGGTGCAAAAAACCAACATCTTGCCTTGTTTTAACTTCTCTCCTCCACCTCCCAAAGTTCTGCCTTCTGTAAGCGGATTCCGGGGTGCAAAAACGCTTAAGTCAGGTGCCTTTTGACTCTATAACTAGGCTTCTATCCTCCATGGTCATAAGAATAGTGCATTGAAACATACAAGGCATATACATATGCAAAAGCAGGAACATTTAACAACAATAAACTCTACTGAAGTCATTATCAATCATTCATCATATTCAATTCATTCATAAGAAAATACATTACATAAATAAGAATAACAAATAATACTTATCTTGAAGATGAAGCTGTCCCGCAACTAGCTATGTCGCTACAATGTTCCACTCAACCATAGGCTAGTTGTGTTCATTAATATTTCAACAAAACTTCCACCCCCGAGTTGGGCATGAATTCCATAAGGAACTAGGGAACAACAGACTCACACACAACTAGATCATATCACACACAGTCAAACCAACCTTTAGTCGGGTTTATCAGAATGTCCAACAAAGCCAACACACAGTTGGGTTCATCAAGCTGCAGGCAATAAGCCAATACACTGCTGGGTTTGTTAGGCTACACAACCAAGCCAACTAACAGTTGGGTTTATCAGACTGCACACATTCAAGCCAACATTCACATTAAGGACTAGCCAAGCCAACATATGGGTTTATAAGGATCCTCATCCAAGCCATCTCACTGTTGGGTTTATCAGGCTTCTCAACCAAGCCAACTACCAGTTGGGTATATCAGGCTGCTCAACCAAGCCAATTTTCGATTGGGTTTATCAGGCTGACTAGCCAAGCCAATATACAATTGGGTTTATCATGCTGCCAGCCAAGCCAATCTATGTTGGGGTTTATTAGGATGCTAAGGCAATGGAAAGGAAGAATGTCTAAGCTACTGGATCATTCAAGAGCTAGGGACACCTCTAAAAGATCTATCTGTACTGGCATCCATAATACACGGGGCCTTCACTTAGTGAAACCATATCATAGTGCCTTCGTTCAAGGAATATTATAGAATACCCTTAATTTCACTAGATATTGATAATTACTTACAAAAATCATTTTGTTGAGCCCCCCTCCCAATACATATTTCCACTTAAAAACCCTATTTTTACAAGATATTCCTTATTTATACTAGAAACCCCTTTTTATACCCCCCCCAATACTTATAAACCCCCCATTCCCTTTTCCCCGCCCCCAATTCCTACAATATATTGAAAAAAAATTCACATTTAAAAACTCCCCTTTATGAATGTGTTAGAACTAGATTTTGTTCTTAGTTTATCTGATCCTTTTGTCCTAATTTTCAACCTTTGTTTTTTTATGATTTTACATTTTATGTTGGTTTTAAGAATTTTTGACAATCAATAGTTTTTGTTGGATTTTATGCTTTTAATGGTTGAATTACTTCATTATTTTAGTCTTAAGGTTTATCTTTTGGGCTTATTGGTTAATATATACATCTTTAAACTTTCAAAAGCTTATAATAAAAGTTCATTTCAAGTATGATGCTTTATTACTAACCCTTCTTTTTAAAGCATTGGTTAAAATTGTGCAAAAGAGGATTCATGTAGCACAGGAGCGAAGGTTAAAGAACGGTAGCGCTACAAGAATCTCGTTTTTTGAAATCATGGAAAATAATGGTGCTATTGAGTAATCAAAAGTAGAAGGACTCGTTTTACACCTATGAGGACGCAGTGTTACATGTATAGAGCTCAGTAATCATTGTGACAAGTGTATGAAAGGAATAAAGGGTTATGAAGGAGAATCATGGTTGTAGGAAAGCTGAATTAGTGGAATCCCTTGAACACATAGGATTGCGCAGGTTCAGAACCCATTAATGATAATGACAGTTGAATGAGCAGTTTCCAGCATTATTGAAGATCATGTGCTCACCTATCATTTTTTAATTTGACAAAATTATTGAAGGAATTGGGGGTAGTCGACGTGGCCGTTGAAGAGAGAACTGTGGAGGTATGCTTGACACATATGAAGACATGAGAGCGCATGTTCAACAGTTTAGATCATCATCGTGACAGGTGTGCAACTAGACAGAGGAATCATTAACTCAATTGTGATTTGCATTGACAGAGGTTTAGTTTGTAGGGGCAATTTAAAAAATTCTGAATTTGTTGTCCTGTTTTTACTCAGCTATCAGTTTCATTGCTATAGTGAAGCATTTTCGAAATATTTTCCAACTGTTTTGGAAAGAAATTCATAGGTTAGGGTTTCACAACAAAAATGAAAAAGAGTGGTAAAACAAATAGGGTTGAGCCCATGGATACCATCTTGGCAAAAGAGTTTCTTGAGTGTGCAACGATTTTTCAAAGGGATGGTTGGTTTGAGTTTTTCCAGAGAATTAATGCTTTCAGCCTAGAATTGTCATACAGATTTGCACAAGGTGTTGACAAGAACATTGTTTCATTTGAAACCCTCAAATTCGAACTCACCAGAGAGTTAATTGAAGAAGCCACATGTATAGCAGGTGAAGGAGAATTTTGGTTTGAGAAGATACCTTTTACTTTCAATTCAAGAGATTTCTTATTGCCATAGGTTGGAACCCTAGACTGGGGCAAGGGTGTTCAGTTACATAAATTCAAGCCTGAATGGAGAGAGGTTATCATAATTATACAGAGTTACATCCCCTGTGAAGGAAGATTTGCCTTAGTTTTCAAGTATCACATTAGATTCCTCCAAAATCTAAATCAAGAGTCCAAAATGAAATTACTCTTTTTCTTTCTGAAGAGCCTGCAAAAAATGTCAGATAGAGTAAAAGGGCATAAAGATCACACTCAACAGTCTATCTTTCGTCATGGAATTATTAAATTGATTGTTAACACGGTTCTTTAGAAAAAGGTAGAACCTGGGAACACTTTGTGTTTTGGTAAGGTATTCATACTCAACAAGAAGGTCAACCCAAGAAGAGGCAAATGGACAAATAACATTGCCTTGCAAAGAGATTAAAAAGAGAAATAGTTAAAGAGCTGGTGAAAGACAGTATTGAAGAAGAAGATTCAATGTAGAAATTTGAAGACTTTGTGTATGAAGAGAGCATAGGAACAAAAAATGAAAATCAGGAGCAATTTTCAGAGAATATAGAAGAAATCCATAGAATTGATACAAAGAAAGAAGAGGGTAAGAGTTCTTTAGAACATAATCAAAATATCATAGATGTACAAGAAAGTATAATGGAGTTTCCTGTTACATACAATTTGAAAGTTGATAACCCACAAAGTTCAGGTGAAAAATCTAAAGAAGAGTAATTTGCAGCAGGATTAAAATGTGAGATGGTACAACTTTTAGCTGTTAAGTATCAAGGAAAATCGTTAGTAATGCTAGGAGGAACAGAAACAAGATGGAGACCTAAAACAAGAGGAAATAAACAAATTAAGGCTTGGCATGAAAAAGATTTTAAATCCAAAGTTTTCTAAAGAGAAGGTGACTGTAATTGAAGACTCATCATCTCAAGAAGACTTGGAGGATGAAGAAGGCCTGGATTCTAAGCTGGCTCAGAGTAAGAAAGAACATTCAGTAACTCTAAAGTCATCACCAGACAAAGCCTAAGGATGTAGAGCAACCAAAGGTTTGTAGTACTGAAAAATATAGGCCTCTAGAAGTTCGTGTAGAGGAAGCATATAAAGAAGAGGAAGATGATGATTTGATTTTCAGAAAAATGAACATTCCATGGTTATCAGACAAGACCTCTACAGTAAAAGAAGGACTATGCATAGATTTTGAAGTTGAGAATCTATAGAAAACAGTGAAGCAGTGCAAGTATCAAATCAGTTTTTTGAGTGAAACAAACGAGGGTTTAGTCATGACTAACAGAAGGTTAAGGGAGGACTTAAATGACATAAACACTCATTATCAGGAGTTAATTTCTATTTCAAAGGAAGCTCTAAGAAGAAAGAAGCATACTCAAAACCAATTTAGGGAATTGAATCGAACAATTCAGGATTTGACCCAGCAAAATGAAAGACTATCGAAGAAGGTTGAAGACTTGGAAGCCTAACAACAAAGAACCAAGAGGAAATCACAAGCATTGGAAGAGATAGCATTGTTGGCTGAAGCATCCAAGAACCTATAAGGATTAATATTGACAGGTGTCATGTAGTTAACTTTTGTAATAGTAAATAGTTTATTTTGAAAAGACAATCATCTTAACCTAAAATTTCATTAGTTAGTTATGTAACTATTTTGGGATGAAACAAGGATAAAATAAAGAAATAAGATGTTAGTAGGGTTCAATTTTTCACTCAAGGAGAGGCTTTTTGTGTTGTGATATCTCGAGCTAGCACTCACAACTCTTATGTAAGTGGATGGTTGTTTTTTGATTATATATAAACTGATAAGCCTTTTTACCTGGCATGTTGTTTCATTTCTAATCAGGTTGATTGCTCAGTCTACAATTTCATTTCTTATTTAAAGGTTTTATTCATGTAAATGCTTGTAGCTTGTGGGTGAAATTAGTGTTTCATGTGTAATGTTTATGGCTTATTGGGATGTATTTGATCCCCAGTTTATCTACTTGTGTATAATTCAGTTATGTATTAGCTTGTTATTGTTTTTCCTCCTTGCTAATGACGTTTTAAACCAAAACTATAAACCAAAACCCTAAAAACCAATTTTATCCTATTTTTTTTGAGATTGTGTTAGCTTCTTCTTGTGGTAGTCTAGGAACAATTTCTAGCACTAACATAATCAACATGATAATATATTTCTCAATAAGGTGAATCCCCCATGCCACAATACCTACACACCCAACACAAGGAAGCATCCCCTTCTCTGCTACACAGTCCCTCGGGCTATGCCTTCCCTTCCAGTTCTCTTCAGGGTGTGCATAGAAGATTCACCAACCACTATGATATTTTCATGAGGCTCCTCTCTGCACTAGGTTTATTAATCCCATTCAACATATCTTCCACTCCTAAGTCTTGCATATAGTTTAGACCTAAACCAAGGTGCACATTACAACAAACCATATGGAGACACAACAACACAGGCTCCACTATGTAACACAGACAAACAGGCTTGCATAACACCACTCACTCTTTAACAGAGGAGAAACATGGTCTTCACTTGTACACAAAAGAAACGTTGCAGAACAACCCACTCCGTGAATCCAAAGAGCGAACAATGTGTAATACACAACCTTCGAATGACCAACAACATTTAGGTGAAAAAAAGGATGAAAGACTAGGCACGGATCCTGCAATTACTTACTTCAAAATAAAAAACATGGCTTCCCATACTGTAGGCTGCTGGAAAGCTTGGTCATGAAATCGACTTCCATGCCTTGCTCTGCCCAAAGCATTAACTGCCTCAACCGCTCTTCTGGAAGAATTGAATGATTGAGTGCAGGGGACGAAAATGTAGCCAAGGGTTTATGGGTTTCCCCATTGATATTTGGTCTCACCCTATTGGCTTATAAGTTTGACTAACTCCCCTCCCTATTCCTTGTGAAATCATGCCCCCATCTCTTACGTTGCAGTGCATAGCTAGCTGTGGTATTTTATTAATTGCATATTTACATAATGACTTCAAAATGTAATGTGCTTGACTAGCACTATACCCATCGGCATAAACCTTGATCACCGATACACAAAAACACCAAATCAATGGCAGTGCCTTGGCCTTGAGCTCCTCGCCATGATTTCAATACAATATATACATCATGTACAATTTTAATACCATGGGGTCAAAACCGGGGTGTTACATTCCCCTTCCCCTTCATTAGCACTGTCCTCAATGCTTTACACAATTGAAAAAAAATGCTACATTGAAACTTTCCTCAGTGCTCTGCAAAATTGAAAAAAAATGGATGTGCCAATCGCATGGCATCCTACAGCTCCCACGTAGCCTCATTCAAACCGTAGTGCTTCCACTGCACCTTTACATGTCCAACGACTCGATTCTAGATCACTGTGACCTTCCTGTTGAGGATGCACAATGGCTTGGTTTGGAACTCTCCCTCGGGTTCCACCTGAATCACATCGCAATTTATCACATGGGTAGGATCATGTACATATTTCTTAAGCAAAGAAACATAAAAAACATTATGATCTCTAGTGCTAGTAGGAAATGCAAGTCTATATGCAACTGGCCTTATTCTTTCAAGCACTTCAAAAGGCCCACAATATCTAGGTGACTGCTTGGCACAACTTCCAAGTTTCAAGGAACTCTTCCTTGGCCTCACTCTAAGGTAAACATGATCCCCAACACAAAACTCTCTGTGCACTCTATGCTTGTCTGCATAGCTTTTCTGTCTATCTTGGGATGCTTTTAGGTTCTGCCTGATCTTTGCAACCTCTTGCTCCATTTCCTTGAGCAATTCTAGACCATGCACAATCCTGTTCACTAGATTATCCCAAGTCACTAGTGTCCCACACCTTCTTCCATACAGAGCTTTGTATGGACTCATTCCCAATGATGCATGTTGTCCATTATTATATGCAAATTATACCAAGTGTAAATAATCTTCCCACTTGGTTGGTTTGTCCATCACATACATGCAAAGAATGTCTTCAAGAACCTGGTTTACTCTCTCTGTTTTTCCATTAGTTTGAGGATGGTAGGAAGTGTTGAAGTTCAACTTCGTACCCAAATATGCAAACAAACATTTCCAAAAATTGGAAGTGAACTTGGTATCTCTACCAGAGATTATTTCCTTAGGAAATCCATTCAATCTGAAAATATTCTTCATGAAGATATTTACAATGGCATTAGCCTTATACGTGGACTTGACCGGTATAAAATGTGATGCCTTTGTCAACTTGTCCACCACAACCATGATGGAATCATGTTGTCTCAGAGTCATTAGAAATCCTGTAGAAAAATCCATGGAAATAACTTCCCATTTCCATTCTGGGAATGCCAAAGGTTGCAATAAACCTGCTGGGTGTTGATGCTCAACCTTCACCTCCTGACATTTCATGCACTTAGAAATATACTCAACAATGTCCTTTTTCATTCCTCGCCGAAAATACTGCTTTCTGGCCGTAGCAATTGTTTTTTAATATCATGGGTGACTAGAATATGGAGCTTGATGGATTTCATTCGTAAAAATTCTCCATAAGTCTGCTACATTTGGAATATAAATCTTGTACTTATAGGTAAGAATTTCATCTTCTTCCAATTTATATCCCTCATACTTATTTTCAAGGCTTTGCTGCTGCAACTTGTCCTTTATCTGCACATACATTTCATCCTCAACAATATGATTAACAATCTGTTGTCTCAAATCCGCGGGGACTTCACTTAGTGAACCTCTCACATAGCACGTGCGATCGTGGGATATTAAAGAATACCCTTAATTTTGAGAGATATTGACCCAAACTCTTTTTTTTGAAACCCCCTCCCAATACTTAAAACCTCCTCCCCACCTCTTTTTATACCTCAATCCTTAGAAACCACCCTACCCACCCCCACCTTAAACCCCTCATCCCCCCAATACCTGCAATATATTGGTTCGATTTTTTATAATTTAAAACCCATAGTATGAACTAACGTGATAGGATATTGGTCAACAAGTGAAGCCCCCGTGCTCAAATTTGATTGGCAAATACTAAGAGATTCCACATGCATTTCATGCACCTTCTTGCTGAGTGCATCAACCACTTTATTTTATTTTCCCTTTATGTGTTTGATTTCAAAATAAAACTCACATAAAAACTCGAGACATCTAGCTTGCCTAGCATTTAGATTTGGATGATCAAACAAATATTTCAGACCATAGTGGTCTATCCTTAGCTCAAATTCCCTTCCCATTAAGTAATGCCTCCACATCTTGAGGGCATGTACCATGGCTACAAGTTCTATATCATGAGTATCATAGTTCTTCTCATGTTCCTTCAACTTTTTGGACTCATAACATACCACGTGTTGTCTTACATAAGAACTCCTGCAAGTCCTTGATTGCATGCATTAGTACACACCACAGTCTTTTTCTGGATCTGCAATCTTCGAGATTGGTGCACTTGTAAGAATATTCTTCAACTGATAGAATATTTCTTCACATCTTGGTGCCCATTCAAACTTTATCCCCTTCTTTTGCAAAGAAGTGATTGAATGTGCAACCTTGGAGAATTCTTCAATGAACCTCCTATATTATCCTTCAAGTTCCATAAAATATCTCACATCCGTCACATTTATTGGGGTTGGCCAATTCATGATGGCCTCAATCTTCTCAAGGTCCATAGATATTCCCTCCTCTAAGATAATGTGACCCAAATAATGAATTCTATCTTTATAGAAGGCATATTTGCTCAACTTTGCATACAACTTATGCTCCCTTAACAATTTCAATACCATTCTCAAATGTTCTACATGTTCTTCCTAATTCTTAGAATAAATAAGAATGTCATCAAGGAAGACAAGAACAAACTTGTCTAGATACTTGCTGAAAACACTATTCATGAGACACATAAATGTAGTTGGTGCATTTGTGAGAGCAAATGGTATCACTACAAACTCATAGTGTCCATACCTTGTTCTAAAGGTTGTCTTATGAATATCTTCATCTTTGATTCTTACCTGATGGTAACCAGACCTCAAGTCAATCTTGGAAAATACCTTTGCTCCTCTAATTTGATAAAAAATGTCATTAATTCAAGGTAAAGGGTATTATTTCTTCACAATGACTTTGTTCAATTGTTTGTAGTCAATACAAGACCTGAGTGTACCATCTTTCTTTTTCACAAACATAACTGGTGCTCCCCATGGGGACACACTTGGCCTAATATACTTCTTTTCCAACAACTCTTGCAATTGCATCTTCAGCTCTAGCAATTATGGTGTGCTCATCTTGTAGGGTGTCTTGGACATCGGTGTTGCTCCAAGCACAAGGTCAATTGTAAAATCAATGTATATGTTTGGAGGAAATCCTAGAATTTCATCAAGAAAAACATCCCTGAATTGCTACAATACATGAAAGTCCTCCAGCCTAGGAGTTGCATTCTCTGCTGCCTCCAAAACATGGGCTACATACAATCTACAATCTTTTCTACAGAACTTCTTCAGCTACATTGCTAAAATATGCTTAACAAAAATCACCTTTGGAATGCCTCTTACAACCCTTTGGTTTTCTTATTCATCCATGCATTCAAAAGTATTATACAGTCAAGCTTAACTCTGTGCACTTCTAACTAGTCCATTCCAATGAGAATATTATAGGAACCAAGTGGTAGAACATTCAAGTTTGCATAAGTGACTAACACATCCATGACTAATGGACATCTCTCTACCACTTCACTAACTTTTCTCTTGGATCTAGTGGCTAGTTTAACTAACCATGATTTGATATGATTTAATGTCTTAAAAGCAAAAATATCAACAATTCTAGGAGTGATATAATTGTGATAGATCTATGGTCAATTAGAACAGAAACAGATTGCTCAACAATATTACCTTCAACTTCAACCAAATTTGATTGATGATCTTCCTGGAGGTCCTTTAAGGCTACATAAATTCTAGGGATAGTCCTTGCTACTTGACCCACCATTTCATCTCCTTGGATGTTGTGAGCTTGCCTTACATACCCATTCTCAAGTGGATGGTTCCTGTGCATATGGTTTCCACCACATCCCCAACATTGGAGTGGTTCTCTTGGATCCTTTGGATCTCTTGGCCTACCTTCCATCACTCTGGACGGCTTAGTCACCGTTTGTGATGGCTGCCTTCGCCGATTTCAGAAGTGAGAAGGTTTGAAACCTTTCTTCCTTTGGTCAAAATTTTCATTCTTCTTGTCCTTCCATGCCTTAGGGATATTCGGTTTTCTTTTGTTATGATCATAGCAATACTTGGCCTTCCTTATAGCGTCTTCTAGAGTTCTAGGTTCATCAAACTCAATTCTGTCTTTGTATGAATAAGGTAATCCACTTAGAAAATGTTGAATTTTCACTTTATCATCTCTGATATATCTGACATACCTCAACAACTCCAAGAATTTGTTTACATATTCTTCCATGGTCAACTTCCCCAATCTTAGCTCATGGAACTCTTTGATCTTGTCATCATCGTACCTATTAGATAGGTACTTTTGCTTGACTTACTTCTTGAAATGCTTCCATACGATCTTTCTATCATTGATATTCTTCACTTTCCTAAGGTGTTCCCACCATATGGTTGCTCTTCCATTCAGATTGAAGATGGCTACCTTTGCCTTCATATTTCCTAAGTAGTATTGGAATTGAAAATATTTCCTCATCCCAAGAAGCCAAGCTTCAACTTCTTGACTAGTATTTACCTCACCATTAAAGGTAGGAGGCCTTGCCCTCTTAAATTCATCATATGAACTGTTTCGATAACACCTCTTCCTCTTATTCCTATGAGATGAAGAGCTTGAACCCCCAGTGGATCCTTTAGAGTCAGATGATCCACTAGAAGAACTTTTTCTTCTTCTTCTGGTACTACTTCTACTTCCTTCTGGATTTACTGCTCGATGCCTAAAATTCATCTACCTTTGGATGTCTGTCAAAATATGCAGCATAGCTGTGTTCAACTGATTCTACTATTCCTAATCCTGAATCATTTCTTCATTGTATTCTCTATAACTTTGCATCTCCACCCTTAGGATTATCATGGTGGCTGCAATATCTGGTGGAGTATCTTGGTATCTCCTTCTATTGGAGTTTGTTTCAACATTTCCCACTCGAATGTTTCCCCCCATAACATTTGCCTCGAAATCATAGGGGTCCTGCGCATCATTCATGATGTAGGTTCTCATGGTAAAGCCAAAAACCAACTTTTCCAAATTGCATTATGACTCTGCAAAAATGTGTTTAATAAACATATTGTTAGCTGCATAACAAATTCAGAAATTAAACACCATTGCTAGCTGCAATGTTGCAACCAATAGCTCTGAAAACTATTCACATGGCCCATCTAGGCCCAATGTTGTAATGATTAGATCTGATACCACATTGTCACGTCCCCTCCCCTCTACATCAACATATAAGGGAGGAACACGACTACAACTTCTCGCTCTGATACCACAATGTAGCGTACCCAACGCTCTACACTGCTCTGGTATACCATGATGTACATGAACCCGGTTCCCATACACCTGACTCTTATGCGGAATAATTTAAAACTTCTATTTACTATCTCTTTCAACATAGTCATGGGTCATGTTGGTCCTTTTACATTCATGTTTAAGCATAAACATCACTGTAATAGTCATTTCACATCTCAAAGATCCATTACGTAAGCAGAAAAACATTTTCTGCACTGAACCTATCCTTTCCACACTCCACCCTCTGCATTCCCCTTTTCTCCTTCTTTTGCGGAATCCGAGAACCAAAAACATAATGTGCCATGAAGTCATTCAAAAACCTTCTGCCTTCTGCTGCAGAACTCGGGAATAAAAAACTCAACATATCAATACCTTGACTTGTCCACTTTCTGCCTTTCGACTTCCGCCTTCCGGTGCGGACCTTGGAAATCAGAAAACTCATGAAATGAACACTTTATCTTTTGACTTTCTGCCTTTCGACTTCCGACTTCCACCTTTTCGCCTTCCGCTACGGACCTCGAAAATCGGAAAACCCGCTAAACGATCACTTGCCTTTCGACTTTCTGCCTTCTGACTTTATAACTAGGATTCTATCCTCCATGATCATAAGAAAAATGCATTGACACATACAAGGCATATAGAGATGCAAAACCAAGAACATTTAACAACAGTAAACTCTACTAAAATCATTAGCAAGCATTCATCATATTCAATTCATTCATAAGAAAATACATTGCATAAATAAGAATAATAGAGAATAATTATCTTGAAGATGAAGCTTTCCTGCAACTAGCTATGTCACTACAACGTTCCACCCAACCATAGGACAATTGTGTTCATTATTCTCTCAACACAACTGCCACCCCTGAGCTGAGCATGACTTCCATAAGGAACTAAGGAACGAAAGACTCACACACAACTAGATCATATCACACACAATCAAACCAACCTTCAATTGGGTTTATCATACTTTCAAGCCAAGAAAACACACAGTTGGGTTTATCAGGATGCAGGCAATAATCCAATACACTACGGGGTTTATTAGGCTACACAGCCAAGCCAAATAATAGTTGGGTTTATCATACTGTACACATTCAAGCCAACATTCACATGAAGGACCAGCTAAGACAACATATGGGTTTATCAGGCTCCTCATCCAAGCCATCTCATTGCTGGGTTTATCGGGATTCTCAGCCAAGCCATCATTCATAGTTGGGTTTATTAAACTATCCAACCACGGATCACACATGGCCAAATGAACAATAAGAAACAACCAAGCCAATTACCAGTTGGGTTTATCAGGCTACTCATCAAGCCGATTTATGATTGGGTTTATCAGGCTTCCCATCCAAGCCAATATACAATTGGGTTTATCAGGATGTCATCCAAGCGAATCTATGTTTTGGTTTATCAGGATGCTAAGGAAGTGGAAAGGAAGAATGGCTAAGATAATGGCTCATTCAAGAGCTAGGGACACCTCCACAAGATCTATTTGGCCTGGCATCCACAATGCCTACACACCCAACACAAGGAAGCATCCCCTTCTCTGCTACACAGTCCCTCGGGCTATGCCTTCCATTCTAGTGCTCTTCAGGGTGTGCATAGAAGATTCACCAGCCACTCTTATCTTTTTGTGAGGTTCCTCTCTGCACTAGGTTTATCAAGCCCATTTGACGTCTCTTCCACTCCTAAGTATTGCATACAGTTTAGACCCAAACCAGGGTGCACATCACAACAAACCACAAGGAGACACAACAACACAGGATCCACTCTGTAACACAGACAAACAAGTTTTCATACCACTCACTCCGTAACACAAGAGAAAAAGGGTTTTCACTTGTACACAGGAGAAAGGATGCAGAACAACTCGATCCACAAATCCAGAGAGCGAACAATGCATAATCCATAACCTTCAAATGACCAACAACGTTTAGGTGAAAACAAGGATGATGGACTGGGAACACATCCCCACAATTACTTGCTTCAGAAGCAATAACCCAGCTTCACAGATTGCAAGTTGTAGGAAAGCTCAATCATGGAATTGACTAACATGCCTTGCTATGCCCAAGGCATTAACTGCCTCAACTGTTATTCTGGAAGAATTGAATGATTGAGTTTAGGGGACAAAAATGTAGCTGAGGGTTTATGGGTTTCCCCATTGACATTTGGTCTCACCCTATTGGCTCAGGAGTTTTACTAACTCCCCTCCCTATTCCTCGTGAAATCATGACCCCATCTCTTACGTTGCAGTGCATAGCTAGATGTGGTATTTTATTAATTGCATATTTACATGACGACTTCAAAATGTAATGTGCTTGACTAGCACTATACCCATCAGCATCAACCTTGATAACTGATACACAAAAACACCAAATCAATGCCAGGTCCTTGTCCTTGAGCTCCTCGCCATCATTTTAATACAATATATACATCATGTACAATTTTAATACCATGGGGTCAAAACTAGGGTGTTACAACACTTAATTCATTTCTTCATTGAGCTTCTATTCCACATAACTTGGTGATATGTATCACTTGTGTAGGGTTTTTTGGCATGATTTTTTTTACCATGTGTCTAATGTGATCCTTGATTCCTCCAATGAATCTCGTGACTTGATACACCTCATTAAATCCATGGGAGTATTTGTGCAATTCCACAAACTTGAATTCATATCCCCCCTTTGTCATGTTTTCCTTCTTTAGTGAGTAATACTCATCCTCCTCCTTGTGGTAGTACATCTCACCTAGGTATTTATCCTCAAAATGTATCTTGAATTGGTCCTAGTCTAGATGTTCCTCTTCCAATTTTTGCTTTTTTTCTTGAGATGGTCCCACCAAAGGTTCACATCATTTGACAACTAGTAGGTGGAAAACTTGGTAATTTCTAAGAGGTTGGAATCATATAGCATAGTATTCCTCTTGATGTTTAACAACCAATATATAGCCTCATTTACCCTTTTGATGATTCTAATTTAATATGGGGGTATTTTTCTTCCTTAATTCATAACCCAATCTCCAACACTTGAGCAACCTCCTCTCCTAGTTAGGGTTCTCAAATGCAAATGGTATTTTCTCCTCAATTTTTATTTGGATCCTAGGGATTCCATCATTCCCTTACTATCTTTTGGAGAAAGGAGGACTACTCATATACTTGTCTCCTTAATTTTTGTACCAGACAGTCCATCTCTTCATGGCTCTAGTGGTCTATAATGGGAACACGAACTAGATTTGTCCCCCCTCTCATACTCTAGGTTTGAGAGCTAGAGATGTCCAAACCTAGTCTTCTTGTAGTAAGAGTAAGATGGTCCATTAACTACCTATAATGGATCCATGCCTTAATTAAGTCCAAGGCATATATATATCACAACTAAATGCACTCTGCATAGTTTTTCATATTTTCAAGCATGTTGACCCAACAATGTGCTGAGCAATGTGTATCACATGTGGAGTAGATGCAAGGATGTCTTAGGTACCTTAGGGATATCATTGAATTATGCTATAAGGATAAGTGATCTAGGAATTTGAAAGCTTCACTTAGTCATCGTTTTATCCTTAAATATATTGATTCCTTAGGGTTCCACCAAGGATGTGTGAAACTTGCACTCAAACCGATATGAAAGGATATCCTAAAAAAATTTGTGTTCCTTGACACAAATAGAGTGTTGATGTTATGTAGATGAGATAATACAATATAGTGCAAAAATAATATTAAAAATCACATATATGAAATTTATTTTACTTTATAGGTAAGAAAATAAATTACACATTTTAACCTAAAAACATCAAAATTAACCATTCTTTTCCTAAAATTACTTCATGTATTAATGGTAATACATGAAATGCACCTACAATTATGAAAATAAAAAAATAACGTTGTCACTGATTTTAATTTATTTTTTTCACTAAAAAATTATAACTTTATATATAATAAAAAGTTACATTCCTCATACACTACAGGATATATTGTATAATGAACTAAAACCAAAAAGACTGTCCAATATCTGTTGAACACACCAGAGAATTTACAAACAAAAGAGGTTCTCGATTATAACAGGTCTCGCAAATCTGAGTTACAGGTCGTGCCTACACCCAATCCAAATATCATCCATCTTATGAAAGATGAAGCATAAAAAGGACACTTTAGAAACAAATCAGATCTCAAAACAACCAAGCCAGTATGTTAGCAGTAAATGAGACTTAGAATATAAAAGAGTTATATAAGAACACAAAATCTGTTGATCAAAATGAAGCAAAATCTATTCAAAACTCAACCTCTAATTGAACCATGGCATTATCGAAATTCCATCCTAAATCCAACCCAAAACTGGTGTACAATAAAAATAACAAATAAGCCACAGGAAACCCAAAGGGTAAGGAACAAAAATATCATGATATTTTAATGCCATGAAACAAGATGTTCCTGCAACCAAACCAAATGCAAACCATCTTGTAAAGTATACACTTCAAATGAAAGCCGATCAAAGATTGAAACAACCAACTTGGAAATATTTATTCGTTGAAGAAGGAGCTGGAATAATGTGAAAAAAATTCCTGAGAACCTGGGATCAGAGAAAAAGGCCCGGACTACAAATTAATCTGGTGGAGAACCCAAATAGATAATTGTGAAAATCTAACCAATCACATGATCCAAAATTAGTCCAGATATCATAAACAAAAAAGATATGAAGATAGTTGTTTCTTGATTCTCTCAGGATTTCTGTAATAATCCATTGACCCATCTCCATATTCACACCTTCTTTCAAAAGAAAATCAACCTCTGTGTTATTTTCTCTGTAGACATGGAGGAGCGAAATCTATAATCATTAAATTGAGAATTTCTAATATAGAATTATATCATTCATTTTGGAAATTAGATCATTTATTTGGAAATAAATTTAATACAAAATCACAAAATGGAATTTACCAAATAGAACACATATCTAGTCTGAAACCATCTAAACTTCTAAATTCAATTATGCATGTAAGAACAAGGTAAACACACTTTCACATAATTAGAAATCTTAATAACTAAGTGAAATAGATTTAGGTTCATGCTAAAACTTCTAATATGCAATTATTTTTACATTGTGATAAGTAGTCCATAGGAATTTGTTTCCATAGACATGCGAAAACAAGGGTTGTTGAGCATAAGAACTATCCTCATTACATTTATTCAAAATATTTACAAAAGTTCACCATCTAACTTTTATCGGTTGTTAATTCTTTTGTTTTCTTATATTATGTCATTATAATTATTCATTTATTAAGGTTTCACATCTAGTAAAGGTTTAGCAAATTCAAGGATTTACTAATCACTATTTTTTTTTATAACTAGCAACAACTATATTATTAAGATTAATATGTTTGTAATACACTGAGAGGCATATATTTGACATATTGGTAATGTATTTTTCCCTAAAGAATGTGTCGAATAGTTAATCTAATATAACAACCACTTAATTTGTGGTTGTTAAGCTCATAGTAGTATCATCGTTGGAATTAAACAAATAGTTGTATCTAATAGTTAATTTAAAAAGTTAATATAAAGCTATGCTAGATGGAGTTTGACTGTCACATGAGCTGCACATTACCATACCACTAAGTACAGTGGTCACATGAGTTCAAAGGAATTTATTAGGAGTCCAGAAGAGTTTATTAGGAGTTTGAGTGTCACATGAACTGTACATTACTTCAACTCCTAGATGTAAAATGTTGTTTGACTAAACCTTGTGCACATTAGTTAAACTAATAGTTATCCAATATAACTGTGATTAGAGCTGAAGTTAAGTTAATAGCTCTAGAATAATTGGAGTTAAGCTAATAGTTAATGTAAAAGTTAATTAGATACTGTCATGACTGGAGTTGAAGTTAAGCTAACAGTTGTACACTTAATGGAGTTAAGCTCACAGTTGTATCTAATAATCGAATAGTTGAAGTTAACTAAGCTATTTTTATTTGTTTGAAATGATTAATTATGAATTTTGGACGACCCCTTAGAATAAATCTGGACAATACACTTGTCTCATTATTGTCTGTAGATGAAAAATCATAGATGGTAGTCCACCCCAAAATCTTAAGATATATACGTCTATCAACCTGAATATACAAGGAGAATTTACAAATATAATTGGATTATAAGATTGAAGTTTCATTTTATTTCAAAGCTTGAAAATTGATATTTTAGGTATTTATTAGCTTATAAGTTGAAAATGATGTTTTGCACTCATTGTTTGTTGATATTTTGAAAAGTAGTTATATATTCGACATGCAATATGGTTGTTACGAAGGGTTAAAGATAGTTTTTAACTTAAAAATTCATTATAAAATATTATTTTTTTAATTAAAGCTTCATTATTAAAGAGTTGATTTTTCATCAAAACTTCATTGTTGAAGTTCATAATTTTAGATAGAACGTTCTTTGATGGGAATTTAAAAACCAAAAACATAAAAAAGTTGTATGATGAACAAAGATAAATCCAAATTCCTGGGAGTCATCAGTCAATATTCAGAGATTATATTTGAAAAGGTAATGAATGAGATCTCACATTAAATCATTAAGAAATTCAACAACAAATAAGGAGAAGAGCTACTGTGTCAGTTAAAGGTAAATAGTTTCATTTAAGGGAGAACTAAGTTTACTAGCTCACCATTAAGTTGCCACGTCAAATATCAAACAAATTTATCAAATCACATGAGTTTTACCATAACTCGTTGCAAAAAGAAAGTAGATTATTCAACTATTATATCATCATATCTCTGCTAGCAAATACAAATAAACCACTCTACAAAGAGTAGAATTTGAAAAATTCCATGAAATCAAAGATCACTACCGCATTATCGTTTCATCAGAACAATATTAGTTTTGCTATTAGTATTTCGAGATCAGTGACAAATTCAAAGCCCAAAAACATTAAAGATATGTGCCATTGTCAAGGATCATTATAAAGGAGATTACTCCGAAAAAGTAATTTCTTCGAAGATGTTTCCAAATCGTTGTGTTATCATACCACATGGAGAAAATGATGCATCAAATTTTATGTACGGATGTAAGTGAATGGATGTGGAGAGAAAGTTCACATTATTCAGAGTTTATGCCACCAGTTTGCAGCATGGATCACGCAGGTAATCAAATAATTTATGGAACGTGAAGTAACAATCATGGTTTCGCGTGATAAAGGATAACAAGGACTACGATGAATTCTCCAGAGAAGAAGAGGTCGAAACTGCCTCAACATCACTGGAATTGATCACCATTAGCCTTCAAATAAAAGGACACATTCAAGCCCAAAACAATTATGAAGGCAACAATCCTGAAATAAAAATGTTATATCTGCAACTTCTCATCACTCTACAAGATCTTGTAAAGAAATCAAAGATTATTGGACGATATTCAAATCGAAATATCATGGTGTCATCATACCAAGAGGCCATTCCATCACCAAAACATTTGTTCTGAACTAAAGTTTGGCAAGAGATCACATTGTTTATGTATCACGGGATACTTAATATTTAATTTTCTTATGTCTCTTAACCTCCTTTAAAAATACTCAAAAACCAAATTAATATATATATGGAAAACCTAAACATGTCATGTGAACTACATATTAGCTAGATGCTCAACTGTCACATGGAGGAGTTTATTAGGAGGTTGGAGGAGTTTATTAAGAGATTGAATGATTTTATTAGGAGTTCGACTTTACACCACTGCACATTAGCTAGAATCCTAGATTCCAAATGCAATTAAAGTAATCCTGAAGCAATTAGACTTGAAGTTAAGCTAATAGTTGTAGAATCATTGGAGTTAATCTAATAGTTGTCCAATATAACCATGATTAGAGTTGAAGTTAAGCTAATAGTTGTAGAATAATTGGAGTTAAGCTAATAGTTATATCTAATAAACGATGGAGTTAAGATCGTAGTTGTATCTAATAATGAAATAGTTGAAGATTAATTTTAATTTTTACTACTATCACTAACTGTACTTATCACATGTTAATTAAGCTATTTTTTATTTTTTGAAATGATTAATTATTAATTTTGGACGACGCCCATAGAATCAATCTGGAAAGTACACTTGTCTCATTCTCATTTAATTTTGGACGACGCCCATAGAATCAATTTGGACAATACACTTGTATCATTCTCGTTTAATTTTGGACGACGTCCATATAATCAATCTGGGCAGTACACTTGTCTCATTCTCGTCCATAGATGAAAAAGCATAGATGGTAGTCGTCCACAAAATTATAATATATATATTCTTATCAGTGTAACTATTGGCGTAAAAAGAAAGTTTAACCAATAATCAAACTATTTAGAAAAAACAATGTTTTAGTTCAAGTCTTAACCATACACATGTATACACAGCAATTTGAGTCACGAAATATATAAGACAAGTTATCACAACACCAATGAATTCAAACTGTGATTCGTGATTTAGGGTAGGAATTAGGGTTTGTCACTATTTAAAATCTTGATTGGCGAGTTTGTAATTCTTATCGAGGGATTCTTACCTATTGGTTTCATTAGAGTTCAGAAAGTTGTGAATTCCTCATCAATTGGTTGGATTTGGAAGAGTCAAAATTGATTTGGAAGGACCACCAAGAGGTAAAGGAGGTCAAGGAAAAGATCTAAGTCACTTATCTTTGTGACCATTGCTTAGAATCCAGCGTTCAAGTTACTCTAGAAGTTAAATCCCTAACTTACTCTCTGGGTCACTTAAAACTAATTACCATTTAGCTTCTAAGGTAAGGTCTTATGATTGTAGGTAGTTGTTTTCCCATGAATGTGTTTGCTTAGTTGTGTATTTTCATACCCAAGTCTTGGTGTTCTTTTAATGTACCTCTATAATCATGATAGGAAAAACTTTTGGGCTTTTGTGGCCATCGATTCACTCATCTAGCTTCAACTCTGATGATAGACAAGTATGTGTTTTCTTTCATTGGTTAATATATCCTATGTATACTTGTAATTGATTGGATGTTAATTCTATGGATGCTTCCAATTTGAGAATGTCTTGATCACGTGGCTAGGGTTTTTCATTGCTTCACTCATAGGGTTCCAACTTTTGCATGTAGGAAAGTGAGAGAGATAAGAGTACATGCTAGGTTTGACTACTTCTAGTAAAGGAATCTTAGTGAGGGGTACAAGGTTATAACATGATAAGAGTCATATTTCGAACTTTCAAGAACTGGGTAGTCTATGGTTGCTTGATTTGATTTGGGAGGTCAACTATTTTTTAACGCAAATTACCACATGCCTATGTAAATGAAGGGCAAGTTTTGGTTCTGAATATGCATGTATTTTTGGATTGTTTAAATGCTATGCTTGCTTTCTTTTTAACTAAACTTGGTTGTTGTTCCCACACGTGTTATGTTTAATAACTATGCAATTTGTAATTTCATTTTTCGATTAATTTTACTCCAATTTTATTTAGGATTTTTAAATTTCAAAATAGTATCATGGAAGGTTCGATCTACTTCCAACTATTTCTATTTCATACACTTGAGTAATCCTTTGTATAAAATGCCTAAAAATTTCATATTCATATTAGAAAGTGGATTACACAATAGTTTCCATGTTTTCTCTAAATTTCGTTCTTATTTGTGAAGACTATACCATTGTTTAATTTTTATATATATATTTTAATGTATCATTTTAGAGTGTATATTTCATGTTCAATCTAGTTTTGATTTCCAATTTGTCAAGACTATCATTGTTTGAAATTTTGTATAGTGGTTACATGTGTATGCTCTAGTTTATTTTCAAATTCAATTTGGTTTTGATTTCCTAAATAATCTTTTAGGATTTTAATTACTTTGTCAACTTTTTCATTTTTAAACAAAATTATCTGGGTACTAGAGTCTTATTTAGTTTAAATTTATCATTACCAAGAAAATATGTTGAGAAAGCATTAGAACTTAGTGGTGATAAATGTGTTGAGAAAGCATTAGAACTTAGTGGTGATAAATGTATTAATGCAAGGAATGAAGGTTGTAACATGTTCAAATTTGCAATTAACAATGAATAAAGTTATATTACTTAAGTTTTCAAAGTTATAACTAAATGCACAATGAAATACATGATAAAGTGATTTATTTTACAATAACTATCCTTATGATATACTATTAGGTTTTAGGTCTTTCAATGCTATATTTAAGTTGTTTTGCTTATTTATGCAATTTTAAAAATCACATTACAACAACTTTCAGAAAGGAAGAAACTATTAAATCCCACTTCTATCTAATGAAGAATTAAAGACTTAATAATGAAAACATAAGTGTGATTCATAAACATAATTCAAAATAGTTAGTAGTAAATCATTTAAAATAGTTAGTAGTAAATAATTTAAAATAGATAGTAATAAGTAATCTACCATGATTTCAAGAACCTCTCCTTAGTATTCACATCCTATAGATTCATTATATATAACAGCCTATCTTTTATACCACTTTGTAAATTCCTCCTTCCTAGGAGGGATCAATAAAGTTTTTGTTCTAAAATAAAACTCAATACAAGAAGCATGTCATTGTAACATGTAAACATTCTACTAAATAACACTTCATTCAAGGACCTAATTCTAATAGTACATAAAGTATGAAATATATAAATAATAAAAATAGTCACAACAAATACGCGTAGATGTGTTTCCTCATTGAAGTTTGATGGTTGATCCAAACCAATAGTTCTCAAACAAGCTACTAACCAAGGGGGGATCACACCTAAGGGTCAATTTTCCACCATACATGAGCCAAGTACTACCCCTCAAGCAATCCTCAAGCTTAATGAGGTGAGATATTGAAACACAAAGCACACAATGAAGCATTGACTCAACTCATAGATTAATCCAATGATCAAGGATCCTGCTAATCAACCATAGTGTGGTGGGGTTAATATTGGAATTACAACACCCCCAAAAACTTCACATGATTATGGTGTGTAGGGTACTATATACCATTTAATCCCCGAATGAAGAACTCAAGCTAAGAAAGTATCATACATAGCAATGGAACCCCTTTGCAAGGAACTTAATACCACCCTAGACCCCAATGAGTGCTCCTAATTATACAAGTATCATATACAATAATCACATCCCAAGGGCTCAAAATAAATAATAGTTAGGTACAATTATCATTAGTACCCCTGTCTAGGCAAGTGCATTCTCATCCATATTAACCACACAAACTACACTTTGAGCATTTATTAGTCTACTCCCCCATATAAAAATTCAAAACCTAAATTTCTTAGCTAAGCCGGATTTCTTGACATCCTCTCATAAACTAGCCCCCTCACACAAGGTTGCACCCTCTTTTCTAATCCCTTAAGGGTGTAATAGTTCCTCCCTAAGAATTCCTTTTCTCCTTCTCACTCCCTACTATATTCTTGGGAAAATTTTGGCTTGAGGATGGATTTGCAAGTGTTAAAAAATGGTATAAGAATTGCAATTTTCTACATTTAGGAATTTTACCTTAGTTAACTATGGATTTTTTTTTATCAGATTGTTTTCCCCTTCAATCTCCCTAGGTTCTATTATTAAGTAATTTCCCTCATTAAACATGATCCCCTTTCCCTTAGATGTGATTGTCGACCTCTTCATCAATGTCTCATCCTGCAAGAGGTTGGTTTTTTCCAATAACACCAATACATATGCAACATGAACCATCATAATCATCACAATTAGAAATGCATCATAATAGTAAAGTACAACATCAAGGATGCATGTATATCATGAAACTCAAGGTGAGAAACAATACCCAACATTATCATGAAAGAATATTTACCACATTCTATTAGAATGATATATATTATTAAGTAGAAACATATGTCTTAGTATTCAATATAAATTAAAATCAACAAGAGGATAATGATTCCAAAAGCATCGTCCTTGTTCAACATCACAATTTGCATAAACAAATAACAAACAATAGAATTCAAATAATTGTTTTACACTAGGGGTATTACATCATTGAACCCATCTTACAACTTTATCTATTCCATTAGTGGTTTGCCAAATTTGACTCTCACACTAGCATATAAGAGAGCATATATCAATATAATGCCTCAAGGATTGTTCTATTGGATCCCCTCGGCTTAAATAATTCTCTAGATGTCATTCCTAGATGCTAGCTTTACAACTTCCTACAAATTGATAGTCTTATTAATGCATTTGATATTACTTTATGATGGAACTTAGAAAAAAATGTTAACACTTAGTTATAGTCCTTGTCGAAGGCCAGGGTAACTATTGTATTCGATCCATCGTTGATTCTCTATTAGTTCAGGTTTGACTACAAATTTCTTTTGGTTTTCAAATGTTTAACATAGGCCACTACACACACTACTTATTATAGTAAATATAATAAAATAAAATATTTATTTTTTTGCATATAATTGGCTATCAACTTGAAGGTCTTATTGTTGGGGTATCTTTGATATTGTTGGTAATATTGACAGCATTAAATGAATTTGATCATGTTTATATATTTGATCCTACCCTTGAACCAACTTCCTCCTACACCACCTACCACCTTCAATGCCTAAATGCATATCACCTTCATTGCCTAACTCTTCTCACAACACATTCATTGCCAACAACATTCAGTGCTAACTGCCACTCTTCCTTCACAACATTCAATAATGATTGAAAATTCCCCACAAATTTTTCCTTCCCTTCCTTGTATAGCATCCTTTTATCAATTCCTCATTACCTACCTTTTCCAGTCACCGATTTACCTCGAAAGTGTGTTTGTTCCTTTATCCATCCAACGTCTATGTGAAGGAATATGCCATTAAGGAAGATGCCAACCTGCCAAGACATCTTACATGTGCATATTTGTAATACCCCCAGTTTTGACTTGGAATGTATTTAATCAAAATTATGTAAATGATGTAATTATGATATTATGGATTCGTAGCGTGGAGCTCAAGGCACTAATAAGCACACAATATCTCCCCCTACCCCCATAATTAACAACCTATTTTTGCTCACCTATTTTGTCAGAAGCATCATCATCGTTATTCATTACTTTCAATAGAATTATCCCCATTTCCAGCATATCCATCATCATATGACCTTAGTATTGTGATCAAAATCTAGTTAAACCCTACGTTTGACCATAAAATATCACTATGTGGAATTTCCTTAAAATCTATGCATGTTTGTCACTCTAAAAACCTTGAAAATCATGAAGTGTCCATAATTAAAATAGAATTCAGTTGTATATAAACACTATTTTCCTTCCAAAAAGATGTAATTCTTGAAAGAGGATATCACCAAATCATTATTACCAATTTTTTTTTTATATGGTCTCAAATACCTATCACTATCCCACTAATTCATTAATGAAAATGGATTATTCACATTGGAGTTAGTTCTAAGAGATGTCCACATCTTTTTCATGAAAATAAAGTCTCAAGGTCATTACATGAAGGTTATGTTGTTGAACTACATACATAGAGAGGAAGAGAGTGTCCTTCATGTTCATTTCTTTCCATCTTTGGAGTCCATACTACATCATCCATATGAGAGTGGAGCACTAGAGGAGAGTAAGAACCCTCCCTTGGGTTGGCTACAGAAGGCCTCATCTACTACATCAAATGTAACCAAGGGGTGCATTATTATCTCTATTCTTTTATTCACTACAAGGAGTGACACCTTTTAGAAAAATGTTCTCAGTGTTACAAGATTGGGAAAAATTATCCAAACAAAACTCCATTAAAACCATCGCGAATGGTGATGAATGGTTTGGAAAAGGTTGTAACAAAAATTTATTATAACCAAAAATATATGGGAAATCATAGGTTTTAGTGGATTTTTTTTCTTTAGTGTGACTAAATAGGTCAATCACATCAAATCACATCAGTGTGCTCCTTTAACATACACATCGAGACATTTATTGAATATTCCACACCGGTGGTTTCCATTTATATAATGAATTGGTGCATATTATTTAAATGTGCCGCACTAGTGCCTTAAATTAACGTATACATGGGTGTGCCATTCATAAATAATATCCTCAATGCTTTGTAACTCAAATATCACTAGTGGAATTAATTTAAATGTGATATATCGACATCGTCCGTCGACATAACAAATATGTGTGTTAATCATGTATTATCACACCGGGGTGTATTATCATTTATAATGCATCAACAAGTAGGGTTAAAATACATGCAACATGAAGTATTAGCGGTGTGTATTTAATTTATGTCTCATTGGTGCGATTTCCAATATGATGCAGGAGCATCCTGTTCTCCATTCAAATTTCAAGCTCAATGCTTGAACAGGCCTAGAAGGGGTCTTCAATTCTAAGTTGATGGTCTTCGAGCCATCACATTGTAAATAAACCTATGTTTTATTTGATTCTTGATAGATGGTGAGTCACTAAGAGGATGAATGAGTCATTGGGTCAATTGATGAATCATATAACAAAATCCTCAAGTAGTGGTAGCGAGTCATAGGATAGATTTGAGGGTTTGCTGTAATTAGGATTAGTTAGCAGATTATCAGGATATGAATAAGAATGGTTCATAAATCATGTTGTGTATAAATATGTAAGCCTACAAGGCATAGATATATAGAAGAAAGGAAATACAGAGAAGACAGAGAGAGTCAGAGATACATAGGTCAATAGGGCCCGTAGGAATCAAGCAAGGCCAATTAAAGATGTATTAGGACTAAGGATATCAGAACCCAGGTTCTGAGACAATTTGTATGTACAGATTCAGTGTGTTTGAATGAAGAAATCCTATTTTGGCATAATCTCTGTATAATTACAATTTTGTTTGAATGCATGATTGTGTGAATTAAATGCTTATTTAATTATGTGAATAGTGATAAGCCTATGAATGAATTAGGGCTTCTGAGAAGGAGAAGAGAAAAGTTCGATTGGTCGATTATTTGATCAATTGAATGAGAAATATATTAATAATCCATTAAGGATATCATTAATGAAATGCATGTGCATATTTAACCTCGTTGTAGGGTTTCAGAGCAGCGATCGATCACTGTAAGGATAGATGAAAACTGAAGTTTAAAGTATGTGCAGCTTGAATGGTCGAGATCGTAGATTTACGGGTAGGAGGAATTTCCGCAAATAGAAGATGTTTTTGAGTTAAAACCAATCACCCAAATGAATTAAGATCATGTGGTGGAGATTGATCTTGGAGAAGATCGATGGTCATAATTAAGTTCCGCAAAAAATGGACGTAGATCCGCAAAGTTAGACGAAGTTCCGCACTTGATCATAGATCAACGACCATGAAACATTTTGTAAGAGATATAACGATTGAGGATAGATCCACATCAAAATATAGGTCATCGGTCAAGATCCACCCTGTAGTAGATCAACATTTCTAGAAGAGGCTTACAGGAGCGGAAAGGCGTAAGCCCAAAATTTAGAGAATAAAAAAAGTTAGATTTATGATTTCCAAAGTTAGAAGTCGGAAAGCGAAAAAGCAGGAAAACCAGAAAGGACTAAAGCTGGTAGTTGGATTTTCTGATTCCGAAGTGCGGAAGTGCGAAGTGCGGATACGGAAGTGTAGATGTGGAGGTGTGGAAAGTTGAAAGTCAAAAACTGCAAAACTTCATTTTCCGATTTCCGCACCTCACATGCGGAAAGGGCAATGTGGAAACTGGCAGTTAGGAAAGAAAAATTGTAGAAGAAGATGAAGAACAACATTTAGGCTATAAAAGAGGACTGTTAAGCCCTTTAAGCTTTGCAATTCATTAATTTAGGTGACAGAGCATGTGATGTTCCATTGAGGGTGCATCAATTTTGGGATCAAAGCCTACCAACAACAACATCTTTGATACAGTTTTGGTATCAGAGCAGAAGAACAAGAATTCTGCATGAGAGGTAAATCAATTTCTGATTTTCAATTCATTTCAAATTGAAGACTAACATTTGTGTTAGTCATGAAAGGGTATTTAGAATTGATTGTAGATAGAAGATGTGTAGTTAAATTTGATGGTTAGCCATAGGAGATAAAGAATAAATCCTTGGGAGTATTTGACAATCTTGTGCAAGGTATCATAACAGATATTGAAACAAAGGAATCTGTAAGATATTGGGGAGGACTGTAGTAGGAGAAATCACATACATCAGATATAAACCAGATACAAGTGTAGATGAAAAGATCAGGAAGAGGATCTTTGAAGGTATGAGATTATCATTATATGATAATTATGGTTTTTATGATTGATGATAGATTGCAGGTAACAACAAAAGGTGGAAGCAGTAACAATTGGGAAAGTTGTGCTCGAGAATAATTTTGTTCTTGAGGAGGAAAAATTGATAAAATAAATGACAACTAGAGGATATGTATCAAGGATAAATGTAATCTTGATAAAGAGTTTGTGAACTCCTAGAGGAAAGAGGAAGCAGTGGCAGAACTTGAGAAATCCAACAGAGGTTGGACAAGAGAGGACTAGTGCATGTTCTCAAAGGAGGAGTGGACCTGTAGAATCCAAGAAGAGAAAAGAAAATGCCAAAAGGTTATAGTGAGAGGACCAGAGATACCAAAATGAAAATCTCAAGGAGAGATATCTTGTTGAGGTATAGCAGACAAGTATGGAGACTTGCTGAGGTGAAGGCTTAGTTACAATCCACAAGTGAACATGATGAAGTTCACAAAAGAGGAGAAGGATATAGGGATAATGACTACCGAAGGTCATTGTAGGGGTTCAGAGAAAAAACACAATATAAGAAAGAAGAAAGAGAGACAAGAAGAATGTAACATAGAATTGCTAGAGTTAGCAAGAGACATTGTGTGCTTTGAGAGGCATATGCAAGTTGCTAAAGAAAAGAATCATAGGTATGGTTGGGTCATGAAAAGGGAGGTAAGATGACATTCAATGTAGGTGAAGCTACAACAAAATATGTTTTTTGTATTGAAGAAAGAACTCAGAGAAAAAAAAAAAATGAGATGGCGGTTTCATATTGTGAACCTGAATAGGGTCGTTTGCTTGGAGAGGATGATGAAGCAGAAAAAAAGAGACCAATTGAGAGTCTCATGAATTATGTAAAGAGTACAGATATACTTATGGAAAATATGACGATGATACTGAATGAGACCAAAAGGTCTTATGTTTTTGAGACTAATGATTTGATTGTGATTGCAGGTTTTGTTGCAAATGATAGGAAGTCTTTTGAAACTATCTTAAAATTTGATGAAGTCAAATATGATGAAGAAAGTCTCTCAAATGAGGAAAGGTATGAAGTATTGAAACAAAAGGAACTCATTGATGAGTTGATTGAGGGAGGAACACAATCAATTGAAGATGATCTGAAGATGAAGCCTAGAAAAAGAAACATGCAAAGACATTTGTACAAGACAGAATCAAGATTGTATTCTGATGAAGGAGAGAGTTGAAGAGTCACCTTGGACTATCATGAAGTTTGAAGAAATAGGTGATGGTGAAATATTGATGTTGTGTTCATATCAACACAATAGAGGGGCTCTAGAGGAAATATCAATAGGGAATTCAAAGTATCATTTTTTTGAAATTGATTATTGGTGTATGACTGCAAGTATTGGAGCACACTTAGATGATGTGTTTATGCAGATTATGGCACATAGAAGGGATGTTTTGGAGAAGAAAGAAACAATCAGAATTGGACCATTGACAAAAGAATATGTTCACCATTGTGAAGAACATAAAATCATATTAGAAGAAGATGGTGCAAGAGAGGGACTAGCTGAAAGTCTCATGAACTCTTGGGAGAGTTCAGATCATCACAATAATATGTTGATAAGAAGGTCAATGGGAGATAAAAATTTCAATATTTTTGAAATTAATGAATTGTGTATATCTGCAGGAATAACATGCGATGAACCTTGTGAGGTTGTCCCAAAGGTAAATGAAGAAGAAGAATATCCATGTATTCTTGACATGGACCAAATCCAGCGGTTTGTTCAAGGATTGAAGGACGATATGGTAGGGTTTCTTGGAGATAAACAAAAGAGAACACTTGCATATTTGGATAATGGTGTTGTTGAAATACAGGGGAAGAAATATGTCATGAAACATGAAGAGACTATATTGTCTCAAAAGGGTAATCAATATAGAAAGGAATTTGTTGTTGCAGAGTTGGTTAATGAAGACAAAGAATTTTTTTCTAACTTAGGAAAATACAATGAAGAGTTAGAAATGTTAGAAGATTGGTTGATCAATCCAAGGATTGATAAAGATAACTTCTTAATATTTGATGACAACATTGGAAAAGAGCAGATAGAAGGTGAAAGCACTGAATTATTTTATAATTTAGTGGATAGCAGCAAAGAGTCAAGAGAAAAAAAACAATTTCAGGAAAAGAAGATGCAGGTGTACCAACCAAAGGATAGACTGGACCCGAAGATTCAAAAACTAAGGGTGTTGATGGTGAATGTGTTTCAGAGAAGGCATGAGAAAAGAAGTTTCTTTGCTGATAAAAATAGACAAAACACTGATAGGAGACAAATGATAGAAGAAGATTGCAGAAGCAAAGCTAGTGGAGCATTGCAACAGAAAAAAAGGAAACCAGGAGAACTGAAGATGACAAAGACAAAACACCATGATGAGATGGATGATCAGATACAACAAAAAGTTTGGGATCCAGGCATACTGAAGATGGAAGGTTATGACCAGGAGGTCATATATCTTTCTTCCTAGGGAGTTTGATGCAAGAGCATCCTTCTCTCCATTCAAATTTCATTCTCAATACTTGACCAGGCCTAGAAGGGGTCTGCAATTATGAATTGGTGGTATTCAAACCATCACATTGTAAATAAACCTATGTTTTATTTGATTCTAGATAGATGGTAAGTCAATTAGGTGAGTCACTAAGAGGATGAACAAGTCATTGGGTCAATTGATGAATCATGTAACAAAATACTCAAGTAGTGGTAGCGAGTCATATGATAGATTTGAGGGTTTGTTGCAATTAGGATTAGTTAGCATATTATGAGGATCTGGATCAGAATGGTTCATAAATATTGTTTTGTATAAATATTTAAGTCTACAAGGTATAGATAGAAAGAAGATAGGAAATATAGAGAAGACAGAGAGAGTTAGAGATACAGAGGTTAATAGGACCTGCAGGAATCAAGAAAGGCCAAGTAAAGATGTATAAGGCCTAAGGATACCATAACACAGATTCTGAGACTATTTGTATGTACATATTCAGTGTGTGTGAATGAACACAATCCTATTTTGGCATAATATCTATATAATTACAATTATGTTTGAATGGGTGATTGTATGAATTAAATGCTTATTTAATTCTGTGAATAGTGATAAGCCTCTGAGTGAATTAGGGCTTTTGAGAAGGAGAAGAGCAAAGATCGATTGACAAATTATTTGATCAATCGAATGAGAGTTAGATTAATAATCCATTGATTATTTAATTAATGAGATGCCTGTGCAGAGTTAACCTTGTTGTAGGGTTCTGAAGTAGGGATCGATCAAAATTGAAGTTTAAAGTTTGTGCAGGTTGAAAGGTTGAGATCATAGATCTACAACTGGGGAGAAATGTTTGCAAATAGAAGATGTGCTCGAGTTAAAACCAATCACCCAGATAACTTAAGATCATGTGGAAGAGATCGAACTTGGAGAAGATCGATGGTCATAATTAAGTTTCACAGCAAAGGGACGTAGATCCACAAAGTTAAATGAAGTTCTGCACTTGATCAGAGATCAACGACAAGGAAACATTCAGCAAGAGATCTAACGGTTGAGGATAGATCCGCATCAAAATACAGATCGAAGGTCAAGATCCACCCCGTAGTAGATCAGTGGTTCAAGAAGAGGATCACGGGAGCAGAAAGACAAAATTCCAAAAGTTTGAGAATAAGAAAAGTTAGATTTCCGATTTTTGAAGTTGGAAGTCGAAAGTGGAAAGGGGGAGAACATGAAAGGACTAAAGCTAGAATTTGGATTTTCCAATTCCAAAGTGAGGAAGTGTAGAAGTGCAAAGTGCGGATGCAGAGGTGTAGAAAGTTGAAAGTTGAAAACTGTAAAATTGCTTTTTCTGATTTTCGCAACCCACATGTGGAAAGGGCAGTGTGGAAACTTGAAGTTAGGAAAGAAAAATTGCGGAAGAAGATGAAGAACGACATTTAGGCTGTAAAAGAGGACTCTTAATCCCTCGAAGCTCTGTAAGTCATCAATTTAGGTGACAGAGCACGTGATGTGCCACTGAGGGTGCATCACAATATAAGCATTGACGTGTTTATTTCTTATAGGAGCACATGTGTGATTTATTGGTTTAAAAGCATCAAAGATCATTTTTAGAAAAAAAATAAATACCGTGAATGAATTACATATGACCCACACTGCATATTGAGTTCAATTAATTTCATTTTTTCTAAATTGCACTAATCATCATAAAATGAAATATATTTTATAATAATATTGATATTTTAATTTTAATTATTGAATTTGGATATAACCAACATAGATCCAAATCCTAGGCTCTATCAAGCACCAAGAGGGATCAAATCTTTGGTGGTGCAAACCTATTTTTAAGTATTGTGCTCAACTATCAACTTTGGTGTGATTCAGACCAAAAAACACATCTTTTATTTAAGGCCGACATTTAATGTTTTCATTATTAATATTTAATACTATTTATGGATGACATATAATATTTTTTATTATTTTTTATTTTTTAGGAAAGAACATTACAACATCTCCCCCATACATGGTTTTAAAACCATGTGCAAGGCCCTCCTAAAACCACGGGTTGTTTAGGATGCCTTGCACATGGTCTTAAAACCATTTTCAACGACCTCCTAAACCATGTACAATAAAACCATGGATTGTTTAGGAGGCCTTGAACATGGTTTTAAAACCATTTGCAAGGCCCTCCTAAACCATGTACAATAAAACCATGAGTTGTTTAGGAGGCCTTGAACATGGTTTTAAAACCATATGCATGACCAACATTTTTTTTGAGGATAATTCAATTTTTATCTTTTATTATTTTGGTAAGTATGAACATTACAACATCTCCCCCATATTGTGTTGTTTTTTGGACCAACATTTTTTTTGGCCGATAATTAAATTTTTTATTTTTTATTGTTTTGTTAGGTAGGAACATTACAAAATCTCCCCCATATTAGGTTGTTTTTGTGGCCAACATTTATTTTGGAGGATAATTAAAATTTTTATTTTTTATGGCCGACATTTACAAAAGGAACGTTACATAACATTACGAGATCTCCCCCATACTGGGTTGTATAGAGCCTCTTGACGCAACAATTGTATTAATGTGTTATACCATTAGATTACACATTTATTCATTGTAATATTTGATCAACAATGTGACATTCTACAACATTGGACAATGCAATATAATAAGAAACCAATTTTATTGTATATGAATAAGATACCCCTTCATTATAGAAAATATGACAACAAAAAGTTCCACAATAAGTAAAACGCCAATATATAATTGTTACACTTACTGGTAACCAATTGGGACAACATGTCCAATACATTAAATAAAATGTATGATTTTCACAGACAATCATTTTCAAACATGCAACTTGCATTAACATCCAATCATATAATTGGTCATCATTATTCACTAGAATAATGGTCAATGATTGATCTACTTGCATGGAACCTCATTTCTTCATCACTTGCAGACGGTATTGTAGTTGGGTTATTTGGACAAATGTTTTGTTGATTGGTTTGAGTTTGTTCCTCCTCTTCATGTTCCATCTACAAACATAAAAATAAAGTGTAACAAGTGTATCTACATCAATGTACATGCAAAAATAAATCATATACATGATTATCTAAATAAAAAATCATATCATAAAAATAAGTAATTATGAAACAATACACATTCTTTCAAAGTCATTCCTAGTGTCTTTTCTCAACAACTCTTCTATTGGCTCCACTCCCTACTTTGTTTCCTACAAATTTTTAATTCTGTGGCAAATAATAGATTTAATATAAAGGTTTCTTGATATTCTATTCATTATAAAATGAGATAAGTAAAACAACATAACTACTTACAAATTGCACGATTAACTCTTGATACCAGAACACATACTCACAACCCATACTTGACCTAATGTCCATTAATTCTTTGGATGGCTCTTCTTTGTAGTTTAAAAATTGATAGTAGATATCCAAGGATGAGTGTAAAATAATTAAAATATAAAGATCACAACAAATATGAAATTTTGAGTAAAGAAAACATAAGTTCCCACAAAATTTGTGATCAACCCTTTTCTTCCTTGACGGCTTGTCTTATGTGTTGACTGGGCTCCATTTTGTTTTCTTTTTGGAAAAAAGACAATTAAAAATTAATATTTCATGCAATAATTAAATTCTATTTACATAAAATAAAAAAAATATTTGATTTCATACATTGATGCACGTTGTTGTTGAGATGGCTCATCCTAATATGCAATTATATTCATTTCTTTACTCATCTCCTTGTACACTTTCTTGGACATCCTTACTAGAAATTTTTGCATATTTCCTTGTTCCTCCTATGGGATATTCGAAATATTCCTTAAAAACATAATAAAAAAATAACATTTTATATTGATATGAAAATAAATATATATATAGTTGAAATATTAATTTCAAAACTTTTTGTGGTAGTATATACATATTAGAGAGAAACATGTTTAGGAACAATGCTTTTTAAATTATTCTTTTTGTTATTGCATGTTTGATAGGTCTTAGTGACCATTTATCTGGAAACGCTCCTCGTAGTTTATATATAATATGATTCTTGGACTTTTTGGATTGATTTTTTCCTTTATATCTCTCATAGTTTTATAAAAGTTTTCTCCCCTACATTAAATTACATCACTACTCAAGATGAAATGAGGACCAATTCATCATCATATCCTTTCCTCATTGTTGGTCCTTGCACAACACTCAACAAATGTGAAATAGATTGTTTGAAACATGTTAGAAAAATTCTTAATGATTATATTTTAGTGGAAATTCAAATATTTTTTTTTCTTGATTACCTTTTGATTCACCTAATTCATCTCTTTGCAATTTTTACATCAAGGCTTTACACTCTTTTCATTTTGATTGCAAACAATCTTATCAATTTTTTTCAAAAGTTTTTTCTTTGCATGACACACATTAACCAATATACATGAAAAGATATTAGAATTTTATACTAAAATTTCAATTAACTTACCTTGTTTTCTTTTGTAAATGTGCTCCCATTATGATTAGTGCAACAATATTTTTTTCCTGAACTTTTATTAGACATATTCTACTAATAAATACCTTGCATATTAAATAAAGAATTATTAAATATTTTTCACAACTAAATTAAATAATTTTTAGCTAAAAATATTTTATGGTTAATCAGTGCACATTGGACATAAATATGCACCGTATCTTTATAATCACATTGATGTGTCAAATCCATTTAGTAGATCTCTCCCTCGAAATTTTGGAAAAATATCGAGATAATGATTATATTCTCTTTCATAAACACATTTTATGCCACTCACTTTTCAAAAATAAAAATTCCCACTCATTTACCTGGATGTTTATATGTATTGATGAAAACACGTGTGCATTTTTTTAAATATTTTCATTTAAGTGTGCATACGTGGGTAAATCTCACTAGTGTGTTATTCATAAATAACACACCACCACATATTAAATAGAGAAATGCAAATGCAAACCTCTGGGAGTGAGCTAGCTCGGGAGCAATCCTCCCTCCATCCGACGGAGGAGGAGCAAAGTCAACGCTAACTTTGCTCCTCCTCCGTCCAATGAGGGAGGATTGCTCTTGAGCTAGCTTACTCCCAAACCTCTGTTCTTATATCTTAGTGGATTATTTCTTTAGTTGATGCTTTTGTGTATTATTTTAGTTGGTGCACAATTTTTTTTTGCCTCACCAGTCCACTTTATTGTTCATAAAATGTTGAACAAACACACCATATTCATTTAACAGTTGTCATATTTTATATTTGATGTTAAAATGATACACAGGTAAATTAAAATACTTCATATGATACATATGTTTTTTAAACTCACATCATATACTTAAAAAATGGTTCAAAAACCTTTTTTTTAAGTTAGATTGTTATTTGTTTCACAAACTTTATTTTAAGAGTCATGTAGAGATGAATTGATAGTTGATTTGGCTCAAATGCAAGTAGAAAACATTATAGTATCAAATGTGGAATTCATTAGATTCCATCTCATACCATATTGTCAAAAGCTCAAGTTCTCACCTATTGTTTGCAATACCTTCATATTTTAATTTTATTTTGGTCATCTAAATGAATTTATGTTATTTATGCACATCCATGTGAATAATTATGTGTTGTATTTTGAATGATCCTAATTGGAGATTGAGTTTGGATGCATGTGATATTACACTAGTTGAAAAAAGTCGCAAACTCTTGTTAGGAGCAACATATTGCAAGCAAGTGGTAGATGAAAATGGAAGTCCTCTTTACCCCACTAATTCCAACATGCCATCATCTAGCAACAATAATGAATTAATGTTACTTTTTCATGAACTAAATCTTTTTTATGACACCCTAGTAGTACGTGGTTGTTCAAAATGTCAAGGGTTGAAGGAGAAACTTTGGAGTGTCATGCTGACCCATTATCTTAATGATCGACTATCAAATATTGATTGTCCAATAGCTCCCACTAAAGTAAAAAATCCAATAGGTGATATAGAAAAGACACATAAGAAATCTTATATTTGCTCCTTATTTGAAAAAAATCCAAAACAACTATGTTTCATCCTAAATTAACCAACCCATCTCCTTCTGTTGAGTCAACTGAGAGTTCTAGTGATCCATATTATCATATCAATACCAATCAAAACATCTCTACTAGGAAATCCAAAAATTTGTACAAGTTGAGAGGAAAAAATGTCCAAGTACAAACCAAAGTCAATTCAATTATTGGAGGGTGGAAATGACTTATCTGTTCTTATCCATTTGCAAATTTAATACCAAAATTATTACAACCACAGTTTTTATGGTGTTTGATCATCTTCTCTACATGTGCCTAATGTTGGAAATGAATTCTCCTTTTGTGGTAATAATTATATGATTTCCAATTATAAATATATGCTACACATATTGGGTTGTTTATCTTTTCACATGTATTTGTTCCCCCCAAATAGTCAGTAGCACTTATGCCATTTTGTAATCCTTTTAATTTCCAAACTAACTACTTGAATATTGTTACATACAAACATATCATTTCCATGTATAGTATGTACATGAATGGTTATGCATCTGGAAACCATAACAACAAGAACCTATTATATAACAATGGTCCTCTACTCACTCATGGAAACATTACAAGGTTCACAAATAGTTGCAGGTTGATATAGGGGCATCCAAGCCCAAGATAAATACCGAAAGATAGATGACGAACACCCGAAGGACAATCAACAACCTCCAGTAGAATAGGTAGAAAGGTCGATGAAAGGGAACAAGTCGTGATTATTTCGATCATGAGTGGTTGATGGCTAATGGAAAGGAGTTGAAAAATGGCCGACGAGACATACTGACCAAAATGAGGAGGAGTCGAAAGAGAAAACTTATTGAACATCTAGGATACCAAGAAGTGGATCTGGTAGATTAGTTTGGGTAGTTGAAAAAGTTGTAGAGTGGTTATGGTAGTTGTTGCATAAAATCTAGGCACAACCTACCAAGTTGAACCAGAGGGTGTATTTAATGCATCCATAGAGGTGCCTAGGAGTATGTGAACTTCTAGAAGGAGAGCTAAGGATTGTGCATCGAGGAACAACTATAAATACCGGTGAGTGTTCAGAACTAGAATATTTTGAACAGTGGGAGAAAATGAGATTTTGGACTGTGAGTATAGCCTATAGGTAATATATTGTGAGCATTGAGGACATAGTATTCCCTCTCTATATGTTGCTTGGTGATTGCCCAATTCGACTAGTCAAGCTTAGACTCGTGTTGTATTTCCTCTTGTAAAGATATTGTTTATCATTTAACTGAAAGCCACAAATATTGGAAGTTGTCTGTGTTGGTTGTGTGCACATTTGCACTTTTGTTGTGTGCATTGATCAACATCTGACCACCCAGGTCGCGTTTAAATCATTTGGTATCAAAGCGAATTTTTTTCCTACGATAAAAGTTGAGTTGTGATTGGATGGAGGAAGGAGACTCCAACTGTGGTTTTCTAGAGTCATAGGAGTGGTGGATTTACCATCTAGGTAGAGAAATGGCTCAAAGAGGCATTAATTTTATGGAAAATGACCACACGAAGGGACATGGGTCCTAATTGACCCTGAAACATTCGAGGAATGCATTAAGATCATGAGGATGTTGAAGAATGAGTTAACAACCATAAAATAAGCTCAACGACCGAGATATGTTCCTGAAACCCTTGACTATAATGATGAAGAGCTTGAGGATTAATATAATGCACTGGGTGATGAATATGAAGAAGACCCAGAAGGAAATATTTTGAAAGCTTTCCCAGAAATGAGGCGTAAGGATAATATGGACATGCCTACCTACTCTAGAAATATGAACCCTAAGTATATGATAGATTGGATCAAGGAACTGGAGAAATATTTTGATATAGATCAGTAGGTAGAAGGCCCCAAAAGGGTTAAGGTTTCCTATCTAAAGCTGAAAGGTTATGCTTCATTGTGGTGGGACAATGTACAGAACGATAGGGTAAAACAAGGAAAATAAAAAGTGAAGGCTCATGATAAAATAGTCTCCAAGTTGAAGGATAAGTTCCTTCCCACTGACTATATGATTTCCGTATTCAGGAGACTGTAAAACTTGAAACAAAAGGAAATGATGATGAAAGAGTTCACTGAGGAGTTCTACAGACTTTCAATTAGTTTGGGGCAGAACGACAAAGGAGAGGAGGAGGTCGCCAAGTATGTGAATGGAATTAAGTATGCCATTCGGGATGAGTTGAGCCTATCAAGGTTCAGGACGGTTGGAGAATCCTATCAACTAGATCTGAAGGTAGAGGAGAAATTGACTAGAAAGACTTTAATGAGTAGAGAGAAGTCTATTGCTTGAAGTCCAAAATATTCTACCACCAGAGGACAAACCAGTGGGGTGAGGGAGGAAGAGAGTTGAGATGATCTATGAGAGGAAAGCATGATGAGAGATAGTGCATCTGGATACTGATGAGGATGTGAAAAATCTAGAAGTTGAGGCGGTAGTGGCCGTAGAGGATATTTTAGGGGACAACATGCATACCACTCTAAAATAATTTATTACAAGTGTCAAGAACTGGGACATAAGGTGTATGAATGCCTCGAGAACCTACATACCAAAGGTTAACAAGAGGCTAGAAGTTGAGGTGTAGATAATGAGGTTAGCTTAAAAGTGAAGGGAAATTCTGATGATATTGCATCGGAAGGAGGTCAAAACTTGACGAACCAGAGAATATTGTTGTAGTCTATGGAACAAGAGGAGAAATAATCAACACAAAGGAAGTCCATCGTCCATCGTCCATATGAAGGTGAAGATTCAAGACAGATGTTGTATGATCATTGTCGATGGAGGCATCATGGAGAATCTCGTCTTAACAAAGGTCATCGTTAAGTTGGGGATAAAATTTCAACCACACGAAATGCATATAAGGTGTTGTGGTTTCAGAAAGGTCATCATGTGACAGTGACAAAAAAGAGCCTGATGAATTTCAAGATTAGAGGGTTGCATGACAATGTGTTTTGCGATGTGATTCTAATGGATGCATGTCACCTATTGTTGTTTTGACCATGGAAATACAACCGAAAATTTTGTATGACGACCGTTGATACACAGTTACAATCGACAAAGATGACATAAATTTTTGACTGATTCCCTTGGTCGAAGAGTCAAATAGCCAAGGAAAGGAGAGTTGATATTGGGGAAAGTGAGTGCTAATGTGTTCAACTAAAGAGTTCCTGAAAGAGGAAGAGAAAAAATACTGTTCCTTTGTAGTTATTCCCAAAGGGACAAGTGTTGATAGGGCAATGGAAGATGTCTTGATGGACGTCGGAGAAGTGCTTTCAAAGTTCAGTGGCATAATGGTCGATGAGGGTTTGACTGGATTGCTGCCAACGAGGGGTATTTCACATAAGATTGATTGGATTTTGGGGTTGAGTATTCCAAATAAGGCACCACACATAATGGTACCGACAAAAAATATTGAATTGAACTGATAAGTCTAATAATTACTAGACAAGGGGGTGATCAGAGAGATCCTGAGTCACAGTGTAGTACTAGTTGTAATAGCACCCATGAAAAGAGGAGAATGGAGGACGTGTATTGACTATAGGGATATCAACAAGATCATTATTAAGTACATATTCCCATTGGCAAGGATGGATGACTTGATCGACTGCTTGAGTGGAGTGACATACTTCACCAATATCGACCTGAATAGTGGATACCACCAGATTCGAATTAGGGATGGTGATTAATAGAAAACAACCTTTAAGATGAAGGAAGGGCCATATGAGTGGTTGGTTATTCCATTTGGCACAACTAATGTTCCAGGTGCATCCATGAGGTTGATGAACACAGTGTTGAAACCATTTCTGGGGAACTTCATCATTATGTACCTCGATGACATATTGATCTTTAGTCGGGAAAGAGAAGAGAACTTGTTACACTTTTGACAAGTCTTGCGGAGGATAAGTCAAGAGAAGCTATTGGTAAACCTATAGAAGTGTTCCTTCATGAAAAAGGAGTTCGTATATCTAGGATTAGTGAGTTCTATACAAGGTATGAATATGGACCCATAAAAGGTTAGAGTAATTATGGAGTGGTCGGAGCTAACAAGTGCCATAGAAGTACAAAGTTTCCATGGACTTTCCAGTTTTTACCGGAAGTTCATTAGAGATTTTAGTAGAATATGTGCACCATTGATAGCATGCATGAGGAAGGGTGAGTTCAAGTGGAAGAAAAAAATCTGAAGATATTTTGAGAAGCTAAAGTAGAAGGTGACGGAGAGCCCAGTTTTAACTCTTCTATACTTTAAAAAAGTATTTCAAGTCAACTGCGATGCAAGTGGGTTAGAAATTGGACCCATGTTGAGGGAGGATGGATAAACAATTACATTATTCAATGAGAACTTGGATAAACCCAAGCATAATGATTCGATCTATGTGAGGACCCTGCAGCAAACAAGTAATCAAAATACACGATATAGCAGCAGAACTCAAAATCACTTTTATATTAATCGCAGGCCACTTCGAGGGGGAAACCTCCTTTGAGCAAGCTCAATACAAAATAACTTCACTGTGCCTTCCTTGGCCTCAACACACACTTATATACTAAAAATAGGCGCCAATACTATGGGTCAAAACCATGGGCCAATACAATACTATGGGTCAAAACCATGGGCCAATATAAACTATGGATCAACAAATACTATAGGCGGCTTACAAAGCATATGCGCCCAACAACAATAACACAAACTATGGATCAACAATTACTATGGGACAACTTACAAAGAATATGCGTCCAACAACAATATACTAACATGGTAAAGAGAAGGATTGACATGGGTTCCTAACAATCTATGACCAAGAATTTTATGCTATCACCCAAGCATCGGAAAAAGGGAGCTATTACCTATTACCAAAGGAATTCATGTTGTTTATGGACCAACAAGATCTGATGTACCTGAATACCAAGGAAAAGCTAAATTAGAGGCACATGAAATGGGTTGAGTTTCTAAAAAGTTATACCTTTGTATTGAATTTTTTTATAGGAAATTTTAATAAGGTAGTGGATGCCTTAATTTGAAGAGTCGTATTGTTAGGGACAACTAAAGTGAATTCAACAGGATTAGAGTTGATGAAGACCGACTATGAAGTCGATGGGGATTTTTCCGATGTGTGGAAAGCATCGAAGTATCTGTGGAGTTGCAGCATAACTCTATAATTGGATTTATTTTATCCAGTAGGGGTACATTTTGAAAGGACATCAGTTATGTGTCCCTAGAGGATCATTGTAGGAGAATTTGACCAGGTAGTTGCACAATTGAGGATTAGGAGGATACTTTGGCATCAACATGACCAAATAATAGGTCGAAGAGAAATATTATTGGTTAGGAATGACAATGGATGTAAGGACGTGGATAAAACAGTGTCGAGTGTGCCAACATGCCAAAGGAAGACATCAAAATATGGGACTATATTCACCATTTCCTGTATTAAAGGTACCATGGGAGGATATCAACATGGATTTCATGTGTGTATTGTTGAAGACACAACAAGGGAATGAATCCATCTTTGTGGTATTCAATAGATTTTCCAAGATGGCTCACTTTATTCTGTGTCAAAAGACAAGTGATGCGATGGGTATTGCTTAATTGCTCTTCAAGGAATTTGTGATATTGCATGGGTTTCCAAAGGGGATCTATTCAGATAGAGATAATTAGTTTAAGAGAAATTTATGGAGAACCCTATGGAGGAAACTTGACATGAAGTTACAGTTTAGTTCTGCATATTGTTTGCAGAATGAAGCAAAGAACAAGAGATAAGGGAATTTGTTAAGGTTTATAACTGTTGATCGACCAAAATAGTGGGAAAATGTGTTGGTGTAAGCAAAATTCACGCACAACAATTCAATAAACTAGCTGATGGGAATGATTCCATTCCAAATAGTGAAAGGTAGGATTTGGCATGGATTAACCAAAATAATTGACATGCCAACAAGAGTGAAGATTGCTGATGCAGAGTCATTTTCTGACCACATGAAGGAGGTACATGACCAGGTGAAGCGATAGCTTGAGAAAAGCAATGTTAGATACAAGTTGAGAGCCAACTACACTCATTCACATAATGTGACTTGGTATATGCACATGCGAGGAAGGAAATGTCCCCAAGAGGAACATATAACAAGCTGAAGATGAAGAAGATTGGCCCATGCAAAATCCTGACGAAGATATCATATAATTCATATGGGATAGAGTTTCCTGAATGTATGGGAATATCATCGACATTCAATTTTTTTGACATGTAAAAGTTTGAAGAAGGGTCGACAAGCAATGAAAATGAGACTTCTGAATTAATGATACAGATTCCAGTTCATTTGAAGGATAAATTCACATAAGTGCTTGGAGAATGAGAAGTCATGAATACCATGAGTTAGCGAAATAAAGAATAAATGGTTCAATGGGTGGATAAAGACCTAGAGGAAGTGACATGGATTTTAGAAGAGAGATCAAGGAATAGCAAAGTCATGAGAAAACTTATTTTCAACCCAAGGAGGTTGATATAGGGACATCCAAGAACAACATAAATAATCGAATATAGTTGACATATATGCATGGAGGAAAATTGATGACCTCTAGCAAAATGGGCAGAAATGTCTATAGAAGGGAACAAGTCGTAATGATTCCATTGTGAGTGGACGATGGTCGATGGAAAGAAGTTAAAAAATGGTAAACAAGTCATACCAACCAAAACGAGGAGGAGTCAAAATATCAAATCAAATGAAGATCCAGGATCCTAAGGAGTGGAGCCACTTGAGTAGTTGGGGTAGTTGAAACAGTTGTAGAGTGGTTATGGAGGTTGTTGCAGAAAATCCAGGTTGAAAAACCTTCTAAGTTGAACTAGAGGGTGAATTTAATGCATTGACAATTCCTAGGAGTATGTGAAATTATAGAAGTAGAGCCAAGGACTTTGCATCGAGGCATAGCTATAAATACTAGTGAGCATTCAAAACTAGGAACTTTTGGATAGCAGGAGAAAATGAGGTTTTGGTCTGTGAGTATAGTGTATAGGTAATATGTTGTGTGCATTGTGAGCATTAAGGATGTAGTATTCTCTCTCTCCTATGTATGTTGTTTGGTCGATTCCCATTATGACTAGTCAAGCTTAGACTCATGTTGTATTTCCTCTTGTAAATAGATTGTTTATCATTTAATTGAAATCTGTAATTGTTGGCAGTTGTCTATGTTGGTTGTGTGTGCAATTGTATTTGCATTGTGTACACTTATCAACAGCTGACCATTCTGTTCACATTTGCATCATAGGTGCTCATTATTTAGAGCACATTTTTTCATTCGACGAACACTCAAACGACAAGGGGTTTTTAATGAAAAGGGAAACATCTAGATTTGTTGTTGTGTATACAATACATAGTTTATATCTTGGTGAATATTTGTTAATAGACTACAAAATTTGTAGACCACCAACTAGTTTTCAAAGTCACCTTACATAAGGACTACCTTTAGACGCCCCCCTAGGGTGTAAGAAAAATATCATTGATTAATTATATTTTTTTCATTTTTAATGGAGTTAATTTAAATGTATTGCTCAATTTGACAATTTATTTTGTAAAGTGATTGGTTACCCATGTACTATTTGAAAAAAAATTCTAATTCTAATATTTTTGGTATGGTGTTTGTAGAAACCAATTGCATTTGTTTATTAATATCATCAATACATTATTTAATAGTTTTGAAACCAGAATTCTAAGGATGAGCTACTTGTATACGATATTCTATAGCACTCCACTACAATGTTAAATTGAGAGAAGGATACAAAACAAGCATAACTAAAAAAGGAATCATACCAAGCATGGTTGAATCAACCACTTATTCAATTCCCACTATGTCACAAGTCATCAATATGTCTAGAATAACATTGTTTCTTCACATGTTGGAAATGAAGGAAATAGAATAGAGGTTAGTTTGATGTTTTCTTAAGAGATACAACTGCCATGGAGGGAATGTTGTTAGATGCATTCCAACTAGATGAGCTAGGGGATTTTCGAGATAAATTATGTGTTATATATTCAACATTAAATTATTAACCATGGTTATTATAAACTTAGATGTGAAAACATAGGAAATGCAAGATCAAAACCTACTCTAATCTAACTAATGGCTAGTGACTAATTCAGGCAAAACAATATCAAACTCACACTTGCAATAAATGAAAGTAAGCAAGAATAAACTAGCTTAAGCTAAATGACAAAGAAAACTAAAACCACATGACTCTACTGATCATTGGATTATAAGATCTCTTAATGCTTTCACAATATGAGTTATAAGCTTTCATTACATTTGAATGTTCATGCAACCATACTTACGTAGCAAATGAGATCTCAATATTTAGTGGATAATTATTGTAGTGGTTGACTGATCAATGGGGAAACCAAATCAAAGCAAAGAAATGAAAAATAAAAATAAATCAAAGGATACGAAGTTAAATATAAAACAAGCTCATAATTAAATGCTACTAGAGTCGAAAACCACTTTTCAAATCTATAGGCCAAATGCAAAGGAAACATCGATGAATAAAATAGAAATATTTCAAATATATGAGGATTAATGAATATAATTATTGTTTAAGGAATTTAAACTACCCTAGTGGTATTTGGTCCAAACCACCATAGAGCGGCACCTAAAAGAAAACTCAAATATTCAAGTAAAACAAATACAAAACCCTTTGCAAGAAAAATTTCTTGGAATAGAAAATAAGGTTAACAATGTAACTTACATGGTGTCCAAATGATTGATGTAGAATCCCTAGGATTATTTTACTGCAATATTCTCACCAACTTCTTCAAGATTCAACCTAAAAATGAGCAAATATTTATAGAATAGTAATTACTGCTGCAAATATATAATTTATAAACAAATTGTTGAATAACTAATCCAAATTTCAAGAATTAATTGAACTTAAACATTGAAACTGGATGAAGAAGAGAGTTCTTTTATAACTAAAAACAACAAGTTATAGATATATTTCACCTAAATTTTCTTGCAGCAACGTTCTGGAACTGAGATCAGAGTCCTTCCACCCAGTCCTTTCACACACCTAATCTAGTTTCACTATGAGAGATATTCCCATAAGAATCACATCAATTCTTTATCAAAATATGGGCTCTTAATGATGACTAAAAAACTAGTTTCAGATAGGGGAAAGGGGGTTTTGCATAAAAGGGATAATGGGGCTTGATCAATTCTCAAAGGAATAACGTTAGGGTACTCTCCAATACTTGGTGATTTTTCCTTCTCCTATGCCTCTTTTGTATTGATGGGTAGGTAGTTAGGGAAGTTGGACAAGGGTCAATACAGGATTGGTGTCACGTCCCCTCCCCTCTACTCGTCGAGAGATAGGACGCGACTACTACAATGCTCTGTCTATCATAATAACCGGGGATATAGCCCCATGGACATAAACCAAAAATGCATTGAAATAAAGCATACACAGATGCATAATCCATGAAATATACAGCGGAAGCACAACTCATTCAAGTATTCAACATGTTCATAATATTTCATTAAGCAAATACATTGCAGGATTTAAAACATAAAATGCAAGAGAGCACTTATCTTGTAAATGAGCTGTCCCACAACTAGTTATTTCACTGCAACGTTCCACCCAACCATAGGCCAGTGTGCTCATCAATCTCTTAGCACCACTGCCACCCCTGAGCTGGGCATGATTTCCACAAGGAACTAGGGAACAACAGGCTCACACATAGCCAAATACACGTCAAAGTTTAGCTAAGCCAAACACACTTGGGTTTATCAGGCTGCTAAGGTAGTGGAAAGGTAGAATTGCTAAGCTAGTGAGCTCAACCAGAGAGCTATGGAAACCTGCACAATACCTGGCTTGGCCTCCACAATACCTACATACCCAAAAAAAGGAAGTATTCCCTTAACTTCTACGTAGTCCCTCAGGCCATACCTTCCCTTCTAGTGCTCTTCAGGGTGTGCATAGAAGAATAGCCATCCCCTCTTGATCTTTCTGTGAGGTTCCTCTCTTCACTAGGTTTATCAAGCCAGATCTGGGACTCTTCCACTCCTAAGTCTTTCAGACCAAAATAGGGATGCACATAATAAAAAAAATACAAATGTTGGGTATGATAAAAACATCTCGGGAACCCAAAAATGAATTGGTAAAAGGGAAAACAACTCCTAGGAGAGAAATTTGAATTTTAAAAACGTCTATGGGTATTACAGGAGAAAAAATGGCCCCTTCAAACCCCCAAATCGTGGTTCTCTTCTTCCCATTCACTGAGCAATACAAAAATGGGTTTTCCTAGCCATGGAAATGAAGGAATGTAGGAAAAATGTGAAGGAAAATACCTAGTTAGCTCTAGATGTGTGAGGAGGAGAAACATATGGGTGAATAATGGAATGGGCAGCCATTTCTGGGTATTTACTTTCCCATTAAGTCAAAAAATATGATTTGCCAAAATTGACGGCTTTCCCCAATACGAATTTGGCTTCCATACTCTTCCAATCCCAAGGCATTAACTACCTCAACCAATTTCTGGAAGAAATAAATGATTGGGGGAAATAAGACAAAAATGGTAGTTGACATCTTTATGGGTTCTCCCATTGAAATTTGGATTTAAATTATTGGAACAAGGGTTTGAACAATTCCTCCCCCCTATTCCTTGTGAAATCATGCCCCCATCTCTTTGTTGCATTGACATAGATAGTTGTGGGTATTTTATTAAATTGCATATTTACATGATGTCTGATTTAATAATGTGCCTAGCTAGCATGAAAACCTTATGCATCGATTTTAATTACCAATACATAAAATGCTAAATCCATGGTGGGGCCTTGGCCTTGATCTCCTCACCATGATTTAATAATGATATTTACATCATTTGCAATTTTAATATAATGGGGTCAAAATTGGGATATTACATTCCCCTCCCCCTTAATTTAGCACTGTCTTTATTGATCTTCAAAATTGAAAAAAATGGATGTGCCACTCTCATGGCATCCTCCAGCTCCCACATAGCCTCATCGGGATTGTAGTGCTTCCATTGCACCTTTACCTTCCCAACGGCTCAATTCCAGAGCACTGTGACCTTCTTGTCTAGGATGCGTAATGGCTTGATTTGGATCTCTCCCCCGGGTTCCACCTGGATCACATCCCAATTAATCACATCGTTAGGATCATGTACATATTTCTTAAGCAAAGAGACATGAACAACATTATGAGCTCTAGTGCTAGCAGGAAATGGAAGTCTATATGCAACTGGTCCTATTCTTTCAGGAACTTCAAATGGCCCATAATATATAGGCGATAGCTTGGCACAACTCCCAAGCTTCAAGGAACTCTTTCTTGTCCTCACTCTAAGATAAACATGATCCCCAACACTAAACTCCCTGTGCACTCTATGCTTATCTGTATAGCTCTTCTATATATCTTAGGTTGCTTTCAAGTTCTTCTTGATCTTTGCAACCTCTTGTTCCATTTCCTTAAGCAATTTTGTACCAAGCACAATTCCATTCACTGTATTATCCCAAGTGACTGGTGTCCTACACATTCTTTCATATAAAGCCTCATATGGACTCATTCCAAGTGATGCTTTCTGTCCATTATTATATGCAAACTCTACCAAGTGTAAATAATCATCCCACTTGAATGGTTTGTCCATTACATACATGCGAAGCATGTCTTCAAGAACCTGATCTACTCTCTTTATTTGTCCATCGGTTTGAGGATGGTAGGTGGTGCTAAATTTCAGCGTTGTACCCAAATATGCAAAAACACCCTTCCAAAAATTGGAAGTAAACTTGGTATCCCTGTTAGAAATTATTGCCTTAGGAAATCCATGCAATCTAAAAATTTCCTTCATGAAAATATTTGCAATGGCATCGACTTTATATGTCGACTTGAATGGTATAAAATGTGATGCCTTTGTTAGCTTGTCCACCACAACCATGATGGAATCATTTTGTCTCATAGTCATTGGAAACCCTATAATAAAATTCTTGGAAATGACTTCCCATTTCCATTTCGAGATTGGCAAAGGTTGCAACAAACCTGATGAATGTTGATGTTTAATCTTTACCTGTTGACATTTCATGCACTTAAAAATATACTCAGCAATGTCCTTTTTCATTCCAGGCCAAAAATACTACTTTCTGGCTGTAGTTATTGTTTATTGATATCCTGGGTGACCAGAATATGGAGCTTGATGGATCTCATCAATAACAATCCTCCTCAAGTCTGCTACATTTGGAATATAAATTCTATTCTTATAAGTAAGAAGTTCATCTCCTTCCAATTGATATCCTTCGTACTTCCTTTCAAGGTTTTGCTGCTGCAACTTGCCCTTTATATGCACATACACTTCATCCTCGGCAAAATGGTTAATAATCTATTGCCTCAAATGTGGTTGGAAAGTAATAAGATATTTCACATGCATTTCATGTACCTTCCTACCAAGTGCATCATTTACCTTGTTTTCTTTTCCTTTTATGTGTTTGATTTCAAAATCAAATTCACACAAAAACTCCAACCATATAGGTTGCTTAGCATTTAAAGTTGTTTGATCAAACAAGTATTTCAGACCACAATGGTACATCCTTAGCTAAAATTTTCTTCCCATTAAGTAATGCCTCCACATCCTTAGAGCATGTACTATGGATGCAAGTTCTAAATAATGAGTAGCATAGTTCTTCTCATGCTCCTTCAACTTTCTTGACTCATAGCATACCAAATGGTTGTCTTGCATATGAAATCCTCCAAGTCCTTGATTGCATGCATCGGTACACACCACAAAATCTTTTTCTGGGTCTGCAGTCTTCAAAATTGGTGCACTCGTAAGAAGATTCTTCAACTGTTGGAAGCTTTCTTCACATCTTAGTGTCCACTAAAACTTTATCCCCTTCCTTTGCAAAGAAGTGATTGAGTGCACGACCTTGTATAATCATTCAATGAACCTCCTGTAGTACCTGATAAGTCCCATAAAGGATCTCACATCGGTCACATTTCTTGGAGTTGGCCAATTCATAACGGTCTCAATCTTCTCAGGGTCCACAAATATTCCTTTGTCTGAGATAATGTGACCCAATTAATGAATTTTATCTTTATAAAAGTCATATATTCTCAACTTTGGATGCATCTTATGCTCCCTTAGCAATCCCAATGTCATTCTCAAATGTTCTTCATGATCTTCTTCATTCTTATAATAAATAAGTCTGTCATCTAGGAAGACACAAAGAAACTTGTCCAAATACTTTCTAAAAACACTATTCATGAGACACATGAATGTAGCTGGTGCATTTGTGAGACCAAATGGTACCACCAAAAACTCGTAGTGCCCATACCTTGTTCTAAAGGTTGTCTTATGAATATCTTCCTCTATGATTCTTACCTGATGGTAACCATACCTCCAGTCAATTTTTGAAAATACCTTTGCTCCTCTCATTTAATAAAAAAGGTCATCAATTCAAGGTAATGGGTATGTATTCTTCACAGTAACTTTGTTCATCTGTTTGTAGTCAATACATAACTTGAGTGTCCCATCTTTCTTTTTCACAAATAGAACTGGTGCTCCCCACGGGGACACACTCGGCCTGATATATTTCTTTTCCAACAGCCCTTGTAACTGCATTTTCAGCTCTAGAAACTATGGTTTTCTCATTATATAGGGTGTCTTGGACACTGGTGCAGCTCCCGACATAAGATCTATTGTAAAATCAATGTCTCTCTTTGGTGGAAGTCCTAGAATCTCATCAGAAAAAACATCCATGAATTCTTGCAATACAGGATAGTCTTCCAACTTAGGAGTTTCATTTTTCGTTGCCTCCAAAACATGGGATGCATACAATTGACAACATTTCCCACATAACTTATTCAACTGCATTGCTGCAACCTGCCTAATAGAAATCACATTCGGAATGCCTCTTACAACCCTTGGGTTTCCTTCATCTTGGCATTCAAATGTCTTGTTGTAGAAGTCAAGTTTAACCCTGTGTGCTTCTAACCAGTCCATTCCAATGAGAATATCATTGGAACTAAGTGGAAGAATATTCAAGTTTGCATAAGTGAATAGCCCATCCATCTTTAATGGACATTTATACACAATTTCACTAACTTTTCTCTTGGTTCTAGTGGCTAGTTAAACTAACCATGATTTATTATGCTTTAATTTCTTAAAAGCACAAATCTCAATAATTTTAGGAGTGATATAACTGTGAGTAGATCCCAGATCAATTAAAATAGAAACATATTTCTTAGCAATCTTACCTTTAACTTCAACCATAATTAATTGATGATCTTCCTGGAAGTCCTCTAGTGTTGCATAGATTCTAGGGATGGTCCTCGCCACTTGAACCAAAGTTTCAACTCCTTGGATGTTGTGAACTTGGACTCACATTCCCATTCCGATGCAGACAGTTCATAAGCATATGGTCTCCTCCACATCCCCAACATTTAAGTGGTTCTCTTGGATGTTTTGGATCTCTTGGCTTATCTCCCATCATTTTGGATGGCTTAGTCACAGCTTGTGATGGTTTTCTTTGCTGATTTAGGAAGTTAGAGGGTTTTAAACCTTTCCTCCTTTGGCCAAATGTCTCATTCCTCTTGTCCTTCCATGCCTTATGGAGATGAGGTTTTCTTTTGTTTTGATCATAGCAATACTTGGCCTTCCTTATTGTCTCTTCTAGAGTTCGAGGTTCATCAAATTCAATCCTATATTTATATGACTGAGGTATCCCACTTAGAGAACACCAAATTTTCACCTTATCATCTAGAATATAACTGACATACATCAATAGTTCCAAGAATTTGTTTGCATATTCTTCCATGGTAAACTGTCCCAATTTCAGCTCATGGAACTCTTTAATATTATCATCATAGTACCTATCAGATAGGTACTTCTACATGAAACATTCCTTGAATTTCTTCCACAATCCTTCTTTCATTGATCTTCTTCACTTTCCTGAGCTCCCACCATATAGATGCTCTTCCATTTAAGTTGAAGATGGCTACCCTTGCCTTCATATTTCCAGAGTAATCTTGGACTTGGAAATACTTTCTCATCCCAAGAATCCAAGCTTCATCTTCTTAAACATATTTTACCTCACCATCAAATGTAGGAGGCTTTTCCTTCTTAAATTCCCCATGTGAATTGTTCTTGTATTGTCTCTTCCTCTTTCTCCCATGAAATGAAGAGATTGAACCACCAATGGATTATTTAGAGTTAGAGGATCCACTAGAAGATATTTCTGGAGTATGGGTTCTATCTCTAGGGACTCTTCTTGAGCTATTGGTCCTCTTGCGAGAATTTATCCTTCAACTATTCCCACTCTCTTCTAAATTTGTTGTCTGATGCCCAGAGTTTATTTGCCTTTGGATGTCTGTCAAACTATGTAGCATGGCTGCATTTAGCTGATTTTGCACTTCCTAAGCTTTAGTCATCCTTTCATTATCTTCTCTGTAACTTTTCAACTCCACCCTTAGGCTCCTCATGGTGGCTACAATATCTGGGGGAGTCCCTTGATTTATTCTCCCATTGGATTTAGTTTAAGTATTCCCAACCTGTATGTTCTCTCCCATGGAATATGCCTCAAGCTCATAAGGATCCTGTGCATCATTCATGATGATCATCTTCTTGACCCAACCAAGACCAAATTTTCCAAACTACACTATGTGGAATGTTTCCTTTGATGTGACTATGATTTTGCAAAATGTGTTCATAAACACAATTGTTAGCTGCATAGCATTCTAAGAAATTTATAAATTTCTTACTGTCATTTGGAAAAAATCCTATATTGACAACTTGTCCAAATATAGACTTTTCTTTCACAAACAACGAGTGTCTCAAGGGGATGACTTTCGATTTTGTGCAATCTAGTGCATAAGTTCACTACCATTTTTCAACTTTCTAGCACCTGCAAATCCCACTAAAACCCTGTTGAATTTCTTTGTATCAACGGATTTTGCATTTTTCTTTTGATCAGCGAACTCGTCAAAGTTTTCTGACATGTCGGCGCAACTCTCCTTTTTCTCTCGACTTGTCGGCAAAACTCACTGAGTTTTTCTGACATGTATCGATGAAACTCTCCCTTTTGTGTCGATCTACAAAACTCAACTTTTTTGCCGACGTGTCGGAAAAAGTCCGCTTTTGCTTTCGATGCATCAGTAAAACTCCGCTTTTGCTCCCAATTTGTTGAAAAAAATCTGCTTTTTCTTTCGACGCATCGAAAAAACTCAATGTTTCCTTTCGACGTATCGGTAAACCTCGACATTTTCTTCCGAAGTGTCAGTAGAACTCACAATTTTCTTCTGACATGTTGGAAATAGTCATCGAGTTCATCCGACGTATCGACGAAACTCTACTTTCTTTTCCGACGTATTGGAAAAACTCACCGAGTTTTTCGACACGTATCGACGAAACTCAGCTTTTTCTGCTGACATATAAACATCAACACATAGAAAAATTTTGAAAAATTTTCTTCTTTCTTTCATCGGAGAAACTCATCCGTTTCCCTTGACATTTGTGGACAAACTCATATTAACTTGCTGACATATCGACAAAACTCACCAAGTTTTTCCAGCATAGAGATTTCAAAAACACTTAGAAAAATTTTGAAATTTTTTCTACTTCACGGCGATCTCAACAAATCTTGTCGAGAATTATTGGCAAAACTTGCCGAGTTCACCTGACATGCATCGAAAAAACTCAGCCAACTCAACCGACATAAAATTTTTCAAAAATACTTAGATTTTTTTTGCTTTGCAGTGATCTCGACAAATCTTGCCGATATTTATTGGTGAAACTCACCAAGTTCACCCGACACGCATCGGGGAAATTCACTAAGTTCATCCGACACGCATCGGGGAAGCTCACTAAGTTCATTCGACATGCATCATCAAAACTCACCAATTTTTGTCGATACAATCTACCTTTTGTTTGCTGACCACTTCTCAACAGAGGATGCTCTTACCTCTGCAACTGTTCATCTTGGCCCATTTAGGCCCAATGTTGCACCCTGTGCTCTGATACCACGTTGTCACGCCTCCTCCCCTCATCTCGCCGATGGAGAGTACGTGTCTACTACACTATTATGTATATCATAATAACCGGGGATCTAGCCCCATGAACTTAAACAAAAAATGCTTTGAAATAAATCATACACAGATGCATAATACATGAAATATATAGCGGAGGAAAAACTCATTCAAGCATTCAACATGTTCATAATATTTCATTAAACAGATATATTGCAGGATTTAAAACATAGAATACAAGAGAGCACTTATCTTGTAAATGAGTTGTCCCATAACTAGCTATGTCGCTGCAATGGTCCACACAACCATAGGCCAGTGTGCTCATGAATATCTCAGCACCACTGCCACCACTGATCTGGGCATGATTTCCACAAGGAACTAGGGAACAAAAGGCTCACACATAGCCAAATACACATCAAAGTTCAGCCAAGCCAAACACAGTTGTGTTTATCAGGCTGCTAAGGTAGTGGAAAGGTAGAATTGCTATGCTAGTGAGCTCAACCACAGAGTTATGGACACCTGCAAAATATCTGGCTTGGCCTCCACAATACCTACACACCCAACACAAGGAAGTATTCCCTTCACTGCTACAAAGTCCCTCACAGCATACCTTCCCTTATGGTGCTCTTCTAGGTGTGCATAGAAGAATATCCAACCCCTCTTGATATTTCTGTGAGGTCCCTCTCTTCACTAGGTTTATCAAGCCAGATCTAGGCCTCTTCCACTCCTAAGTATTTTAGACAAAAATAAGGATGGACATAATCAACAAAACACAAATGTTGGGTATGAGAAAAATGTCTTGGGAACCCAAAAAGTAATTGGTAAAAAGGAAAACAACCCTTGGGAGATAAATTCGAATTCAGAAAATGTATATGGGCATTATGGGAGAAAAAACAGCCCCTTCAATCCCCAAATATTGGTTCTCTTCTACCCATTTAATGAGCAATACAAAAATGGATTTTCCCAACCATGGAAATGAAGGAAATGCAAGAACAATGTGAAGGAAAATACCCAGGTAGCTGCAGATGCGTGAGGAGGAGAAACACATGGGTGAATAATGGAATGGGAGGCCATTTTTGGGTATTTACTTTCCCAATAAGTCAAAATATGATTTCCCAAAACTGATGGCTTGCCCCAATATGAATTTGACTGCCATACTCTTCTAATCCCACGGCATTAACTACCTCAATCAATTTATGGAAGAAATAAATGATTTGGGGGGAATAAGACAAAAGCGATAGTTAACAACTTTATGGGTTCCCCTGTTGACATTTGGATTTACCCTATTGGCTCAAGGGTTTGAATAATCCCCCCTATTCCTTGTGAAACCATGCCCCAATCTCTTTGTTGCGTTGACTTAGCTAGTTGTGGGTATTTTATTAAATTGCATATTTACGTGATGTTTGAATTTATAATGTGCCTGGCTAACACGAAAACCATATGCATCGATTTTAAATGCTGATACATAAAATGCTAAATCCATGTTGGGGACTTGGCCTTAAGCTCCTCACCATGAGTTAATAACATTATTTACATCATTTGCAAAGTCAATATAATGGGGTCAAGATCAAGATATTACAATTGGGATAGTTGGGAACAACCAAAACCAAAAATTTTCCTGTAAAGTAAATTCTTTTTATTTTTTTACCATTGAGAAGAGATGTATGCAGGCTAGCTAAAGACAGGTCGCGTGGATGTGGGTTAGATTCATATAGGTCACGTACAACTTGAAAAATGCAGTTTTTAATAGGTTTTTCCAAAAATGACAGTTATTCATACCTGATAAGGGACTAAGCGAGTTTGCAAAAGAAGTAAATGGATAATATCAACCATCATAGCATCTATGGGACATGTGTGACAAAATATTCTTTAACATATTACCCCTAATGTGTGAGGCTAGAGGGGAAATGCTGTCTGAAATACATTATAGTCCTTTTAGAAGTGAGTGAATAAATGACCTAGACATAATTTCCCTAGAAATAAACCATATGAGGTACTTGCAACAAATCAAGATAGAACTACTCTTCCCAATATGGGCATATCCATGCTCAAGAGTGACAAAAATCATGGTCTCCAAATCAAGTACATCGCAGATCCATAAGGTATATAGAAGCAGTGTTCATGGACACAAAGATACACAGTGGATCCATGCCAAAAATAGATCATATCCACAAACATACACAATGGATCTATGGCTAAAATATGATATAACAACCACATAAATAAAAAGGGATATATGTCTCAAGATCAAATGAAGATCTCTAGAAATAATACTAAACAAAGCGATCTCCATAAGAATCAGTGCCAACTTTATGAGTAAGTGGAAATCCAATGCAACTCGATTCGTAGGATAATGATGTGATTCTATATAATGGACTCGAGGTATTGAAACCAAATGATAGTGATTGTCGATCATTGAGGTATACTATTAACACACATGATCCAACTCGCCGATAATTATAATGAAAGGCAAGGTACCTAGTACAATCTAATAAGTGTGAATATATGTGTTGATGTCTAACAATGATAGACTCTAATGATTAGGGGACATTGATGTATTCCCACTGATAATTACAAGATCAAAGGTAGTAAAAAGACTCTAGATCACAATCTCATAATAGATTCTTTGGAGTTGATGGAATGTGAACCGTTGGAAGCAGGGAATTAAGGCATCCACTATCATCCAACGTGAGCGTGTAGCAGAGGGACAAATATTTGGTGGAACCAATTGATTGATTTTGAAATGTACTTGAAACAGGAAAACTGACAAAATAAGTCATGAGTTCTAAGGATTGGTCGACACAAGTTGAAAATTCCCTTGAACATAAGCACAACATAATAAGAGAATAAGAAACATTGTCTCAAGAAGAGACATGACATAAGTTAGTGATGTATGCGACATCAACAAACTTCTCGATGATGACTGGAAGAATAACTAGTCAGTGGATATAATACATAAATGATCTCATCTTCCTAAAGCCATACTATAACCCAAATTGCAGAGATAATGACTTAAGACAATGTGCTTTATGCAAGGGAAACACAACTTGCTGCCAAGCATAAGTAAGAACATGACTCTTTCCCATCCATATTTTTGGAATATTTGATTTTTTTGTCTTTTTAATATTATTAAAGCATGAAAAATAATAAAAGAGTGCTATAGAACATGGGAAGAAATGATTGTCGAGACAAGTGAACTAGCTCCAAGTGCATGGAACAAATCTATGGATAACACAAGGAACAAGAGTAGGACAATGACACTCAGGATGTGTTCCTTCCTAGTAAAATGAATTTAAACTTGCAAATGCAAAATTATGCAAAGTTTAGAAAAAATGAGATAGGATATGAGGGCTTATATAATGAGCTTAAAGTGTGAAATCCGACACCAGGTTCATAAACATAAGCAGGATAGATGCAAGTGCAGTTATAACTTAAACACAAAAATAGGTATTGTCCCATGGATTTTTTTCCGATCCAGGGTTAGTTAATTCTCACAAGTATTTTTAATATTAAGGATTATATAAAACTCAAATAAAACTCCAATTCACCATCTTGTGGATTTTTATCGATCCAAAGACAATAGATGCTCATCGATGTTTTCAATTTTAAGGAGTTTGAAAAACTTAAAGAAAACTTCATAAAAGAAGAAGTCTTATAGGGGGTGGTCATAAATATATGAGAAAGAGAGGCATGCGAATTCTTCTCAAAGTCATATTAAAACTAGAAATTCTCTTGATCCTATGATAAAAAATCAGTATGGGAACCAAAATGGAAAATGTGTGCTGACTACAATGTCCTATGATAGGTAGGATGTTCTATCAGATTGCTGCAAAATGTAGATAAAGGTACATGCCAATGTACGACAGGTTTGATCCTATGGAAAATTTTGGTATATAAAGGTTAATATGCATTGTAACAATGGGGAGGCCTAAGCCTATATGCAAGGTTCCAAAAATACCTAATTGGATCAAGAAAAATCTAGAGAATGATCTGTAAGAAACCATAAATCCAGATAAAATTTGTGTCTCCAAGAAACAACAATACCAAGATCGTATCTAAAAATATCTAAAAAGTAAGGTGTATTACACTTTGGTAGAAATACTTTCAACTTTAGTATCTTCGACAATATTGATAACCAAGGCAAAATTTACTAGTGAAGACTCAAGAGAGGCAAGGCTTGTTGACCTACAAGAAATATCAAAACCACGAGGAAGATCAAAGTCAAAAGAAATAATGGAGTATACAGGAATAGGATCATCATCGCAGGAGTTGAAAAATATGTGATAAGAATCAAACTCATTAGGAACACCAACTTGCAACTCAAAGGTAAAGTACAAAGACTCATGAATTCCAATGTCTGAGGATATATAAATAGGGATATCATACTCAAAAGTAAAATGACGGTTGGAGTTGATTTCAATTGGGTCCAATATAAGGAGATGATCTCTAAAAAGGACGTCAAAATTCAAAGGAACATGAGACCCTATCATAGCCTCTAGGAAAGATTAAATTGAAGGAAATATACCATCCTAGAGAGAACACATGTCAAGAGATTCACTTGGACCAATCGGGTGGAGAGAAGGCTCCAATTCCCCCATTGAATGAATCTTCTAGTCAACTATTGGGATCAAATCCCAAGAATACAAGCATGAATGCAAAGGATTCTTCTCAGTAGAAATTGGGCACAAGGGATATGAGGCCACTTATATCACCCATGGTGGGGTAGTGTCTATCGAAACACTATATACATAAAAAGGGTATACTTGGTCTAAAGTCACGGAATGATAAGGATCAACAAATGCAAGTTGATTAATAGTGACAATGCTTCCATTGTGAGGGAAATGTATCACACGAAAGAGCGTAGATAATACAACATGCATAGCATATACATAATAATGGAAAATGAGTATATTGAAGTCCAAAGGGTCCTCCATAACCATAAAATTGACTAAGATAGTCTTCCCACTTAAAGTAATAGGAAATAAGAAAGACATCCCACATTTGCACTAGGCCTTCTATCAAAATCCATTAGTTGATAAACAATTTGCATTAGGTTGGGAGATCCCATACCTTTCATGTGGGTAAAATAATAATAGAGGCTCCTTCATTTAAAATACAACAAGAAACCATGTATTTCTTAACTTGAACCTTTATTTGAAAAGGTGCAACATAAGGAAGGAAAGGTTCAGCTAGACTATTCAAATCAAAGGAAGCAATCCTAGATCTTAGTGGGGTTTCATTAGAAGCGAACTAAGTGCTCCCTTGTATAGAAAATTCTCAATTGGAATTGAATAAAAATTGCGTGGTAGACAGATCACTCTCCAAAGGAAGAGTGGGATTGGCCGAAGATTGCATCGATTCAACCACTTGATGCTTATAACTCTCCAAAAGAAGAGTGGGACTGGCCAAAAATTGCATTGGTTAAGCCACTTCAACATCAACACTCTCTAAGGGAGGAGTGGGATTAGTCAAAGGTTGTGTTTACTCAACCACTTCATCAACCAAAGGTTGAATAGGCTGGTGGGAAATCACAGGTTGTTAAGGAGCAGAAGATCCTTGAGTCATGGACAACACTCTTTGTGCCTCTGCAATAGAAAGCCATAGGTGAGTAAGGAAATATCCCTTGCATAGATTACAAGGGAACTTAAAATTGCATATTATATGATTAGACTTCTCAAGAGTGTCACCATGTACATCATGAATCGCATTGGTTGACTTTTTTCCCTAACATGATTTCTAGCGGCTAATTTTTTATTTCCAGTATGACTTACAGTGACTGGTGGCATGTCCTCAACATGTCATGTTATTATTATTTTATTGATTTTAGTTTTTAATACTTTTAGTTGTATACATAAATATTTTAGTTTAAAATTTTAATATTTAATTGTGAATATGGAATAACTTAAAGTAAAATTTACATACATCATTATTTTATTTGTGGTTTTATATACAATTTTTTACTTCTAATATTCATTTTTTTACTTCTACACATTTTAATTTGATGTATAATATTCAACTTGTAAACATTTGTTTCAACTTTAAATGACTAATTAGAACTATGCTTAATTTGGCCTAAGGGTGGACCAAAGTGGTGTACACAATCTTGACTCATTTGAGATACTTCTATGAATTACAATTTTTCCCTTACATCAAAATTTCTCTACAATAAAATATCATAGTATATTAGTGTAAATATATTTCATAAATCTATGCAAATACATATCTAGCGTAGGCATTTATAGTATTATGATTGATTTATGGAGTCACTAATTATTGTCAATAATCAAGGTCACTAATTTTCAATATTCAAAGAAATACTAGGCAATCTAATACTTCAATAATCATGATAGGACCATCCTTAAAGATTCCATTACTAAACATTCATATGTTTCATCAAAGATTACAAATAATTGTTTGTTAGGTTCTAGCTAATAATATATCTTTTTATGGTTTTTTAAACCATTTTAGTTGCTTGAAAATCATTGCAAGGTGTAATGTGTTTATCTTTTTCTTATTTTGCATAGAATTTATGAAAGGGTTGATTGGAGATCAATTTCATTTAGGCGAACAATACCTATATGAAATGATTTATTTTGATGAAATATAAATTTTAATTAAATTTAGTATGTTGCTACTAAATATATTAAGGAAGAGATTCATATGGATGGAGTGGGAGTGAGCATGATGTTTTGGAATGCATCTATGTGAATAGGTGGTTCTCTGGTGGTGGATGTCTGGATATTGATGGGAGATATACGTATTGTGGTGACACCACACTTGGTATTCCTTTAGTGTTGTATACTTGGGTTTAGTGATGCGGTTGTTGCATATAACTATATACATTTGCTGCGTCAGATCCCTGTGGGTAGTATGCAGGTGGTCGATATGTTTTATCCTGGCTTTATTTTCTATGTAGTGGTGCGTTGATATATCATTACTGGTTGGCATTATTCCTGGTAATGTACTCACTGAGCAGTGTCTGCTATTGGTGATTCTTTATGTGTGGTTGTTGTCTGACTGGATTACTCGATGTTGGTAATTCCTCTGGTTTTGATGTGGTTTTTTTTATTAGCTGCGGAGAAGAGTGGTTGTATGATACTCCCAGGTATTTATTACATTTGCTGCGTCAGATCCCTCTGGGAAGTATGCAGGTGGTCTTTTTGTTTTATCCTGGCTTTATTTTCTATGTATTGGTGCGTTGATATATCATTACTGGATGGCATTTTTCCTGGCTTTGCACTACACTAAGCAGTGTTTACAAATGGTGTTTCTCTATGTGTGGATGCTGTCTGACTGGATTACTCGATTCTGGTAATTCCTCCGGTTTTGTTGTGGTATTTTTTGAATAGGTGCGGAGGAGAGTGGTTTTATGATACTCCCTGGTATTTTTAACTTCACATATTTGAATTCATCATTTATGTGTTGTTTCATGGTTGGTGATCCGCCTTTATTATGTCTGGGGGGTAGATGATCTGGCTTCCATACACATTATGGGCGTGGGCTTATTCAACCATCGACGTCCTATCTATTGAATGCCGCTGCTATAGCTGGCGGTTCAGTGGTTTACTTTGTCAGGTCGATTGGAAAGGTGGCATTTTCTACATTGGGGATACACTGGAGTCCCGTAATATCTTTTATTGTGGTGGATAAAACTTTATTGTGAGTGCACTTTGTTATTATTGATGGGGACAGGTGGTGCAAATTTGGGTCTATTGGAATCGGACGACGAGATATTATGGAAGGACGCTGGGCTCTTTATCCCAGATGATGCTTTATGTCGTAAATTCGGTGTTGGTGGTAATAATGTACATGGGGCTTTGAACCCATGTAGTAATGAAGTGTGGGATATTGTTCCGCCCGGATTACTTTCGCCACTGGAACCGTCTGACGGGAGAGAGATCCTAGCCTCTGTTGATGAATGCCATTCGGCTGAACTAGACCTTCCTAGGGTTAGAATTTCAGCTGGTCCACATAAGAATCTCATTTTGAAGGAATTATCAGGTATTAGGGATGTTGTGAAACACTGGAAGCCGAGGAAAAGAAGCCCGAGAATGGTTTTGGGGGATGATATTGGTTTAGACGCAGTGACCAAGATGTCATTGGCGGCTTTGGTGGGAAAGTTCAGTTACTGGTCGTGCTCTAGTCATGACGTTGAGTCATTTGTAAAGGAGCAATGGTATCCTTCGCTCACATACATGCCTGAGGTTTTTATATTATCCAGGGGGTGGTACTGCTTTTTGTTTAAGAGTTTGGCGGAATCAGAATCTATTTTAACTAGGACCTGGCTTCGTGGAAAGGGTATCTTGATGCTTAAGAGGTGGAGTCACCAATTCAATCCAGTGAAGGAGGTCCTGAACATTCGACACCTTTGGGTCCATATATTAGACTGTACCCTATTCCTGTGGAATCTGGATGCATTCACTGCTATAGGAAATCATCTGGGGCGCTTTTTACATGTGGAGCCCTCTCTTTTAGGGGGGCTGGACCGTAGAATTGGTAAGATTTTTGTGGAAATAGATATCACTCAGGGACTGGTGGCAGATTTAACTATTGAATGGAGGGGGGTTGTCTACGATATCGAATTGGATTACTGGGGACTTCCGTTTTGATGCACGACTTGCAATAAGGTGGGACACCTTAAAGCACAGTGCTCTGGACGTCCGATTACCCAGCTTGCTTGCCCTGGTCTTTTATCTGCTCCGCCGCCTATTGAAGAGCCGCCTGAGATGAACGTGACAAAGGTGGATTTGGACCTGTCCGCTCTCTCTCTTACGGACATTACTCTGATTGGTAAGTTACAAATTTACTCTCCATCTCTTGTTACGTCTTTATCACTGGAGGAGTTTTATAAATTGAAAACATCGGTTCTCAATGATAGGCATATTTTTCGGGATGGTTTATTTAAGGAAGGACATACTTCTGTTCCTTATACCTCTGGGCGGGTGGAGGGGGTCTATCCTCTGGATCCTACTTCATCGCCTTCCTTGGACGATCTACCTTTCTCTAGGGTATCCGATGATACGTGTCCTTTGACTTTATCTGGGGATTCCTGTACTCTAGCGGGGAGGGAGGAGACTAGTGAAGGATTATACTCGTCTCCTCTGGGGTTCATGGGGGAATTTGCCCAACCTATTGAGTCTGATACTTTATCTGATGTGGTCCCTCCCTCAATGGATATTCTCCAGCATTCCAAACTTCCCATATACATGGGTGGTAGCATCATTATTGATAAACCATCTTCGGGGGTTTTACCATCTTCGGGGACATTGGGTGCGCCGAAAAGTGACCCCAAAGGTAGTATTCGCGGGGGATTGGACCCGGAATTCTCGCCTCTGAAGACCAGAAGTGCCAAAAAACTGAAGGGGATTACTGTTTCCGCCTTACTGACTCCATCGTCTTCACATGTACCACGGGCCCTTAGAGAGCAGAAGGCCCTTGCACGGGGATTGAAATGATTATTCTCTCAATGAATATTCGTGGGGTAGGGGGTGCCTCTAAACTACTAGCCCTCCGTAGAGTCTGTCAGACCGTCCATCCTGATATAATCTTGATACAGGAGACGATGGTGTCTTCTGATAAGGCTATTGAAGTTTTTTCAAAGGTGGTGGGGAGATGGTACATGAGTGTTGTGGATGCTTCGGGGCTTTCGGGGGGATTGCTGTCTGCATGGAATCCTAATAAGGCACTTTTTGATGTCTTCAAATCTACTGCAGGTATTTTATTGCAGGGTCGGCCTATCAATGGCGACCAGGAGATCAACATCCTGAATTGTTATGGGCCATATCATAATAGAATTCCATTTTGGAATCATATTCGTGCTGGTGGTATATTGGGGAATTCTGGATTAATCATCGGTGGTGATCTGAATTTTACATTGTCTGCAACTGAAATTTGGGGAAGTGTGCGCATGGATCCAGATGCCGACTTTTTCGATAATCTATTCAGGGATGCAGGTATGTTAGATGTGGAGCCATCTGTCATTAGACCAACTTGGCAAAATGGTCGGATTGGATCGGCTGGTATTGGTAAGCGATTAGATAGATTCATTGTGGATGCGGATTTTCTGGAGCAGGTACATACTTACCGATCATGGGTTGTTCAGGCTAAGATATCAGATCATTTCCCTATAGTTTTTCAGTGGGAAATGGATGGTGAACATATCCATTATCCTTTTAAATTTAACGCGACATGGCTGCTATGGATAATTTTGACCAGTTTGTGCGTTTGACGTGGGGGTCTTTGGTGGTGGATGGGAATCTTTCACCTATGCGATTAATGGTTCAGAAACTTAGACTCCTCAAAGCTGAGGTGAAGAATTGGGAAAGATTACAAAAGAAACGTGATTTGGAGGCGTTGGTGTCTATTGAATCTATAATTGCAAAGATTTTGATAGACTTTCCGGTGGGTATTGATGATGAGGTGATCCATGCTCAGCTGATAAGCCTTTCTCAGACACAGTCAAACATATTGAAGAGGAGAGAGGAGACGGCACATCAGAAAAGTATAATTCAATGGATTGTAAGTGGTGACTGCAATACCAGATATTATCACCAGTTTGCCAATGCCAGAAGAATTCAAAATCATATCTGGGACTTACATGTGGAAGATGGATCTGTTCTTTGCAAACAGGATGAACTTGAGAAGGAGGCATTTACATACTTTAACTCTGTATATAAGAGACAGGAAGACCTGTCTATTGGTGATCAAATGGCACTTATTATGAAGTATCCGTGGATGTTTGGGGAACAGGATGGTGAGAGGATCTATTACCTGTTACCTTAAATGAGTTACATTCCACTCTGAAAGTATTTGAACTCTCAAAGAGTCCTGGGCCCGATGGATGGACTGTAGAATTTTTCCTTCATTTCTTTGATTTGATAGGTCCTGAACTACTTGCTATGGTGGAGGAATCGCGACTTATGGGATATGTATGTGGATCATTAAATTCTACATTTGTGGTATTAATCCCAAAATCGGATAAGCCATCTACATTTGCGGGATATCGGCCGATCTCATTATGTAATCTGTTATATAAGATTATAACTAAAATTATTGCTACTCGATTGAAGACGGGACTGTCCTTGGGTATATCTGATGAATAGTTTGGTTTCCTGGAAGGCTGCCAGATAACTGATGCCATCGCCATTGCTCAAGAAACTATCCATAGCATTAAGGTTAAGCATAAGAAAGCTATGGTATTGAAGCTGGATCTCATTAAAGCATATGATCGGGTGGATTGGGGTTTTATCCGACTGGTTCTACTGCAGATTGGTATACCCTTTCACACTACTAATTGGATTATGGGATGTGTGAGCTCTGCAAACTTTTCTATTCTGGTCAATGGAAATCCCACTCCTTTTTTCTCGGCATCCAGGGGCTTGCGACAGGGCTGCCCGTTGTCTCCATTATTATTTCTCCTTATTGCAGAAGGTTTCAGCAGGATGATAAAGGAACTAACTGAGCATGGAGATATTGTGGGCATCGAGGTGGCATCAAATATTTTTATAACTCATCTATTGTTTGTGGATGATATCTTATTGTTTGGAGGGGGCTCTCTTCGAGAATGGCATACTATCAAAAATGCCCTTGAAACTTTCTGCGATGCGACGGGTATGAGCATCAGTCCGGATAAATCTCAGTTTTATCATTCTAATTGGGCTCCTGATGAATTGGAGATGATACACCAACTTTATTCATTTGATTTACTACATCTTGACCATGGTTTCAGATATCTGGGTTTTTTCCTGAAGCCCAATGACTATAAGATCAGGGACTGGTTATGGCTGCTGAAGAGGGTTGAGTCTCGCATTGGTAAGTGGGGTCATCGCTTTTTATCTATTGGAGGGAGACTTATCTTGACTAAATCAGTACTGGAGAGCATACCAGTATATTGGTTCTCACTTTCATGGATTCCGCGGACTATTCTTAAACTGATTCAGAGCAGAATGACAAGATTCTTATGGTCTGGTTGCTCTGATAAGCCATCTATTTGCTTGGCAAGATGGGGATTATTTACAAAGCCTAAAGGATGGGGTGGATGGGGCTTAAAGGACAATGGTGATTTTGGCAGAGCTCTTAATGCAAAAAACTTGTGGCGGTGTATTTTTATTCCATGCCTGTGGCAGTGGGTGATCTCGGCCAAGTACATGCGGGGGTGGCCGATCTCTGAATGGATTAGATTGACAGAATATGAACAGAAGAACATCTCAAATGTTTGGAGGGCTCTAATGAAAGCGCTGCCTATACTGAAGCAGTGGATGGTGTGGCGACCGGGTGATGGATGGAACATAAGGGTTGGTAGAGACCCTATATTGGGTTTGAATGGATCATACAGACTATCGGATCCACTTTTGACTCATTTGCTTGAAAACCGAATATATTTTTTGGCACAGGCTGGAACTATCAATGAGGATACTAACATTATGAGATGGGTGGATGCACAGGATTTGCACCTTAATGAACCATTGGCCACTGAATGGAATGATTATACTTACAAGCTCAGAAACTCTGGATGCTGGCTACAACATTGTAAAGATACTCTATTCTGGAGCAAGAATGTAAAAACTGGTTCTATCATTGCGGCTCTGGCATATCAAACTTCTGTTACTCCTCTATTCTCAGAATGTGTTCCTATATGGTTTAAAGAGGTCTGGCATTGGAAACTTCCTCTTAGACGGTGATATTCTCCTGGTTATTAATGGCTGGACGTATTCTTACGTGGAATATTCTCCAGCGTAAAGGATTTGAGGGTCCTGGAATTTGCTCATTCTGTCATAATGCGGAGGATAGTACCTTACATTTGATGATTGATTGTCCATTTACTGTTCAGGTTTGGAATCATATTGGTCATATTTATGGCACCGATAATATCTGGCAAGGATTACATATTTCACAGGCCTTTGGAAATTGGATTACTAGAGACAGAAAGTTGAGAACTATTCCTTTTCATGTTTGTAGATTAATCTGGCTGGCTAGAAACTCCATTATTTTTCGGAATATAAGAACCACTCCACTTCAGATTGTAAAAAAGGTTCAGATTTTATGGAATGAGAGGCCCATGAATTATAGGATACAAAAGACTCGTATTATTCAGCAACCTGTCTTTATACATGACATGTCCATTGGCTACTTTGATGGGGCCTCACATGATGGTGGTACTAGGTGTGGAGTAGGGGCTATACTCATAGCGCCTCATTTGGGCAGATATAACATCAAATGGAACTGTGGTTTTGGTACCAACACATGGTCTGAGTTACTGGCTTTATGGGGTTTACATCACTTAGCTAGATCATTGGGCATTGATTCTATCCAAATTGCTGGTGACTCCAGGATTATTATTGAGTGGTTTAAGGGAATTATACATTTGGAAGCGGTACTTCTGACCTATTGGATGGATCGTATTCTGCAGATGAGGAGTCAATTCTTGGAGATCAGCATCCAACATATTTATAGGGAGATCAATTATGATGCTGATCTATTGTCTAAGCAGGAAATTATGGGGCCGATTGGACATTTTTTGGTGGCCCGTGGGGATGGACGTGATCCATCTACTTATTCCTTTTTTGGTTTTTATTAGTGTTGGGGCTTGATTATATGGATGCATAAGATTGATATATCTTATGGTTCATTGATTTTTCTTTAACTGGGGTGGATTATGTAATGTTAATTACATATTGCACTAGGGTGAATACTTTTGGGGTCATGTCTTCTTTATATGGAAGTTAGTATATGGAGGGAAATTAGAACTTGTTGGTTCGAAGATGTAAGTGCTGATTATGGACGAATGGTGACAAACTGTCATTATGTAAATATTTCTGGTAATACTTTTTTTTATATATCATATATATAAGATCTTTTTTTATGAAAAAAAAAATATTAAGGAAGAGATTGGATTTAAAATTAAATATTTAAGTAATCATTATATGACACATCTCTAATTTAAATCACCAATACATCTCAAATTTTATTTTGATAAAGAGTGATCATTAATGATGTTACTCATTAACATACACAACAATTTTTATAAACAAGATTGAGATCAACTTGACATGAAAAAGACTAATATACATGAATACTAATCTCATAGGCAATATATATGTCATATATACATGTCAAATATGCCATCTCAAATTTGAATGAGTGATACATCTCTTATTTAATTTAAAATTAGAAAAAATTAATAATAGAAATCATTAACATGCAAACAATATAATATTTGATAAATAAAACAACAAAAAGATCAATATGATATGAAAATGAAACATAAATATTAATGATAATATCAAAACCAATATGTGTGTGTCAAATATACATATCAAGCCAAAAATAAAGATATAAAATATATATCGTAGCAATCAAATATATACATATGATCAAATTTAAGTGCTATAAGATATGTGATCCACTGACGAAGCCAAAGGTACCAATAACTCCACCATCAGATCCAATGGCACGATCAATGCCTCTACCGCCAAATTTAAAGGAAATATGAATACCTTCTCTAGATAACAATGTAGTAACTTGCATTTGGTATATCTCTCTAGTAGGACTTAGATGAACCAATGCGACCATCTCATCTACAACAACAATTACTAAATCGGTGTCGCAGCTGGAAGGTTAGATACTGGAAGAGGAGAGCATGGTCAACTGGCTAGTGGAGGAGGATACGGTGGTCGATTGGCCTTTGGAGGTGGGTTATCCTATGGAGGATGAGATGGTGGTCAATTAAACTATGAAGCTCGTTTGAATTATGGAGGAAGAGATGGTGGTCGTTGGGCATGTGTAGGTGCGACTTGGGGAAGATACGGTGGTCAGTTGGGATGTGGAGGAGGAGGTGGAGGTGGAGGATCACCATTCAAAGGAGATGAATCAGATGAAAAATATTGATTGCGATGGTGACCCCCCATCCTCTTCATTAGGATAACCACATCGACAATATGACACATCCATAGCAACATATCACACAAAATAGTTTCCTATATCGGTGATAACTCTTAGTCCCATTTGATTTGGATAATGCATGCTAGGTGCACTCTGTGCCAAATCATCAGTCCATATAACTGATTAGCTACCTCTTGACCAAATCTATGATTTGGATTGCATTGTAGGCCTATCCTTTGTAACTGAGGTAGATCATTATCCTTAGACATCTCCTCGCCAGGTTGGGGAGGCGTCTTCCTATCATTTGTGCCAATATACAAAGAAAATTATACAATAATAATTAGACAATTTAAATCAAATGTAACAATAAATTATATGTCCATTAAATAATCGAATATAATTCAACTAGAATAATCAAAACATAACACTAATATTTCCCTAACATCTGGTGACTCTTCCTAGGTAAATAAATGTACGTACATGATTTCCAGGTGATCCCTACATACAGGTACTACACAAGGTCCATGATATGATCATCTTCACTACATAGCATCTACAATACCTTTGGAATGATCCTACATGGGAACTCCACCCGTCCTCTCTTGGGAAACATTCCCCCCCACATGTGCATTCACACATTAGTCCTCAAACTAGGATGGATATAGTTAAAAATGAGGGCCTAGTGGACATAAAATTCTCAAAAAATAATAAAAACAACTCTTAATCATGCGGGAATACTATCCTGCTATCAAACATAGAACGAAAATAATCCAAAAAAATTGACACGAAAAAACGATAGACCACCTAATATATCTAGGTGTCTGCACTAAATCATCTGCATAATAAAAAGGGGGAATTAATGCACTTTCTATCAGAGGTGTGGTGGGCCTCTTTCGTGACCATAAGTAAGAGGCACCTAACCTCTTATGCACCAAACATGTGTAAATCCAACTAGCCACCAACAAATTGGAATTTAGAATGGGTAGTGATGTCAGGACTAACATATATTTGAACATATTACATTCAACTCAGTCCAACAATGTTAGGTGGGATATCAAGGAAATAGGGAAAATCTTCCACTCTCTTGGATAACCTAGTCATGAAATATATGTCCTCCTCTATGGATTAGAACCAAAAATTCAGATTGAATATAAATATGTGCTTAGCATGATCCATTGATGGATCAACTGTCTTAGTAATGTGATGTTCTTTCGAAGGGATATTTCCTCCTAATAAAACTCAAGGAGGACAATATTGTAAAAGAACTTAGGAGTCCAAGTTGTAATAGTGTGAGGGTATAAATCCATCTCCCTCTCTCTAGCCTCCAAGCCCTGTACAACATTTTATAGTCATTTTGGACTTACTTTTATTGTTTCTATTGTCATCGGTATTGTCTCTAATTGAACTAGAACATTATTGTATTAGAAAATTACACACACACACATGTATATATAAATCATTAAAATAAGGTTTCAAATGACTATTTTTTATATATATCTACACTATAACAAAAGTTAAAACCATGTGATTAGTGTCCCTTTTAGATCCCTATTTGGCATCTACTAACAATTTTAGTGCATTTTTCTTCATTTTATAGGAAAAGTCGGTGCTATTTCATGGGAAGGCACTTTTCTTGGCATTTTTAGCATTCTTTTTTGAAATTAGGCTCTAAATTGGATGCTATTTTTTTCCACTTTAGCATCCACTTTAGAGCCAATAATAACTCCCTCAATAGCACCTAGTTTTGGTTCCTTCAGTACCAAAAATAACATCCTCCATAGCGCCAGGGTTAGCTCCAATTTTAGCTTCCTCTTTTGCACTAGGAGTTGCACTAATATTTATGCCAAGTATTGCACCTGGTTTTTGTCCCTAAGTTGTCCCAAGATGTAAGATAGGATAAGAACCATTTTTAGTGCCTAATTTAGCTTCCTAATTGTTGGTAGGTTTAGCACCAAGTTTTTCATCTACAACAATGACTAGTATAGCATCTAGTTTTTCTCCCAAAGTAGAACCATGATTTTCTCCTAGTATTGTGCCTTTCTTTGCACCTAACTTTGATCCTAAAATAGTGTTGATTTTTTCTCCTAGAATTTAGCCTAGTTCGACATAAGAGTTACATAATTGATGGGATATAGGCTATTGGTTATTGGGGTTGAGGGTTATATTTTGGAGGGTTGTGTTAGACATTGAGTTTGATGTCTATGATGATAATGAAAATGATAAAGATGATGATAATGTTGATTACAATGTTGATGAAAATAATGATGATACATGTTATTGCACTATTTGGCCTTGAGTGAGCCTAATGGCACCTAAATGCCCCTATTGGAAACTAAGAGACCCTAATTAATCGTAAATGTCCCTAATGGCATCCGAGTGTCCCTAATGAAATCTAAGTGAACCTAATGACATGATGAAGAAGATGATGATGCATCTTGGAACTGATAAATATGGCATTGATGATTTGTATGATGCTGTCTAGGATGTTAATGACGACGACAATGTCAATGCCAATAATGACGATGTAGGTAATTATAGTACTATTTTATCTTGATTGATCCTAATGGAACCTAAATGACCCTAATGGAATATGAGTGACCTTAATAGCACCTAAATTACCCTAATGGAATCTTATTGTCCCTAACAACATCTGACTGACCCTGATGGAACTTGATTAACCCTAATAACATGTAGATGATGTTAGTGATGCACGATGACAATGATGATGGAATTTATGATGATTTGATTACAAGATGATAAATATGAAAATTGTGATCGCTACATTGATAATGAATATTATGACGACTATGGTTACAATGTTGATCTCTATGCCAATGGAAATGATGATAATATCGGTCATGATGATGACAATGAGGATCGTGACGATGTTGATGTCATTGATGATGATGCATGCGATATAAATATTGGATCTTGATTGATCCTATTGGAGCCTGAATGACACTAATGTCATCTTATTGACAATAATGTCACTTCAATGACCCTAATGGCATCTGAGTGTCCCTAAAAACATTTAAGTGATCTTAATGGCATATGACTAACCCTAATATCATGGGGATGATGATGATTATCCATGGTGAAAAATATGATGGAGTTTACAATTATTTGATTATAATATGATAACTATGACAATTAATGCCTACATTCCCAATCAAAGGAAAAAAATTCTTTTACAAAACTCATTTAATTAATAGGTTCCTTTGATGCTTTTTTCATAATCACAATGATCATGACGATTATAATAATGACATTGACTATGATGATATATGATGATGAATATGATGATAATGTCTATGTCTAGGAATATGGTAATGAGCATAATTCCAATGATGACGATGATGGTGAGGATCATGATAATTACTAATTATTAAGATACATTGACCTAGTTAGGTGAGGGAATTTTACCTTTATGAAATTCTTGAAAGGTAGTAATATGACTTATCCATAATCACAATGCAATTAATGTGATGAAAGGTATTAATATGCCTTGTAGTAATATTCCTTGTTCGTACATGAGTTGGAAATCCTAGTTGGCTTGCACCCTAGGGGGATTTCATCACAATTTCCTAGTAATTTTTGGCCTTTTTGTCATCATCCCGAAACAAGGTTTCAAAGGTATAAAGCATTATATAAAGTATCCATAAAACACCTTGGGATATTTTAATACTAGCCTAGATCCAAATCCTAGGCTCTATCAAGCACCGAGAGGGATCAAATCTCCTGAGGTGCAAACCTACTTTAGTGCAATACATGAGAAGATGTTTGCACCTCAGGAGATTTTATCCCTCTTGTTGTTTGATAGAGCCTAGGATTTGGATCTAGGTTGGTTTCAATTGTGGGTGGTGACACAAAACCAGAGTTTGATAAACATTGTAAGGAACACGTTAAGTTGAAAACACGGATAAGTACATTTTTTTAGCATTTCCACTAAAAAATATTTACATTTAGAAATTTGATCTATTTCAACAATTGGTAGATTTTTTTAAGGTAGATCTATGTTAGTAAAACACATCTGTCAATTCTGAACTTGGAATTTCGTTGCTGGCTACAATTTCTGAAATTAAGGAAATTTTAATATGCTTTCCAGCTTTGAAGTACAACAATTACAATATAATTACACTTCTCGTTTGAATTTAAACACTGATTCTTGAGTATGATATTCCTATCAATGATTATATCATGTGACGAGAAGCTAATTAAACTCAACTCCAACTCTCACATGGTGCTTGTGAGAGTTGGCCAGTTCTTTATCTGGTTGGAATTGCCGTTAGATTCGTTATATTTGCATTCAAAACAGTGCTCCCCTTGCTCAGCATGTAGCAAATTCATTTTCGAGGAAATGTAGCAGTGTTCTTCAGCGCCTATCTGAGTTTCAACATGGTGGCAAAGATTGAGATGATATTCACCATTTTCACTTGATCCAAACATGGTTAGAAATTCGGTCATCCAACGACAGAGACTTGTATACAACTACTCTGTAAGTCTAATGTCCACATAAAGATGAAGCTAATGGCCTTCCTCTTCTCGATTATAAAGAATATTACAAAAATGATAAAAGCCAACATATGATCCTTGGGGAATTTACAAAGGCCTCCAGATCATTATCAAATTTGAATGGCCACTCCAATCTCATTTTGAATGGATAGTATTTAGACTTGGGAATCGAAAAGGCCAAATTTGAATGGAAACTTCATTTATTTTTAATGAAAAAATTGAATGGACAATTAAAATTAGGTTAAAAAAAGAATCTATACACCTAACCTTTTAAGTTGAGAATTATAGTAAAATAGTAACATTATAATTAAGTTGAAAATTGTATGAGATAATAAGGAAGGTTGAAAAATGTAATTGTCTTTCAAAGCATATATATATATATATTTTGAAAATTTGAAGTCAACTACCTCTAAAGTAAATGAGGTAAGAAATTTTAATAAACCTTGAAAGCATAATCTTTTTAGAAATTTTAAAGGATAATAATGAATATCGAATTTGAGCATATCTTAATTTGTTTCATTATGATTCACAGATGGATGGTACAATGCTCAGGGAAAAATAATCTTGGGAACTGAAGGTATTGATTAGTGTTTGAAATAATATATTTTTTAAAATTTTAAAATTTTTTAGTAGTAGTTTATTTTTTATTTTCTTTATTTTTAAATGAATATTGGTAAATTTTTTACCAAATCTCTTTGCATGCAATTTACCATGGATTGTTTAAGAAGATTTGCATGGTTGTTTATGAGGCCTTGCACATGGTTTTAAAATCATGTGCAAGGCCAACATATTTTTGTAGATAATTACATCCGGGGAATATATCCATGTAAGCTTACTATCTTTAGTTTATGTATTGGAATCAAATCCACTCAGGAATTAGAGGGATTAGCCTACCAAAGAATATATCCATGTACGCTTACTATCTTTAGTTTATGTATTGGAATCAAATCCACTCAGGAATTAGAGGGATTCGCCTACCAATCATTCTCAAGAGTGAAATTTGTAATTAATTTTTGTCATTAATTTTCTCTTTGCAAGATTCGCCTGCCAATCATTCTCAAGAGTAAAATGTGTAATTAATTTTTGGGTCAGCAAGCACTATTTAACAAATATATTCACCTTTGTTTTCCTTCAGCATATTTTATTAAAAAAAATTATTAAAAAAAATAATAATAAAATAATAGTTAAATTATTTTTCAGCATAATTAATAATAAATTATTAATTCATGGTGTATTACACATACCTTCTTCCATATATAAACAGTCATATTTATATAAAATATAAAAAGTGCAATCCTTCCACATATATCGATTAAGTTATTCTTCTTAATTTTAAATTATTTGATCATTAAAGGATAAAATATTTTATTTATTAATGAAATTCAAAAATATGTTTATTTTTATTCATTACTATTTAATTCATTATATTAACATCGAGTGAACTCCTTAATGAAACATCAACTCAAATTCCGATAAACTCAACAATTTTGATCAAAATATGCAACATAAACTCATTAATTGCTTTGTTTGCAACACCACTCAGCTGATTTAACACTAGGCTTGAGAAGTGCCAGTAAAATCTTATTAGAATTAGTAGCACATAAACAGAGACCTCCATATATTCTGCATACAGAATAACATTTTTCTGGTATGCTTAACAGACCATCAATTATCTCCTAATTAAGACGAGTCTTCTAACTGCAACATAATCATACAACGCTCTGCTAGCTGCTTGTGTGCTTGCAATGAATGTCTCATAATTTGGCCCAAGTAACAATTCCAAACAATTAACAAACGATATCATTCATCTCACTAGTAGTAGACATTGCAGGTTTGGCAAGGAATGTTGGCCTTTCATCCCAGGCCATAATCACCATCACATTCTCCTCTATGTGGTCCCTATATTCTTCAGTATTCTTCTCGCCGGATTCAACAGAAGCAGTATTAATATCATGGTCCCCACTGTTACCCTGTCCAGAATGATCAGATAGCTTCTAGTAAGAGCAAACAAGAATTCTATGTTTGCAATAAGATCTAGCATAGCAGCCACTCCGCCGAATAGATATGGAACGGGTGACTGCCATGCCGAATGTGTAATATTATTTGCACTCATGTTAACCATTGAATAGATAAAAAAATAACAGAATTCGGTCATCGTTGCCAAATATAAGTTGCTTGAATATAAAATATAAAATATAAAATTCTAAATATAAGTTGTTGAATATAAGTTGCCAAATTTATAATTTAAAATTTAAATTTCTTACATAATTTTATTGTCTTTACGACCTTATATTATTAGGCCAACAAAATATTTACTACTTTTTACATTAGTTACTTCAATGTTACAAACATTACATCACGTTACAAGATTTCTCCCATAATATTCACTATCACTATTATTTTTTGCTGACATATAAGATCTCTCCCATAATATTCACTATCACTATTATTTTTTGCCGACATGTTACAAACATTACATCACGTTACAAGATCTCTCCCATAATATTCACTATCACTATTATTTTATACCGACATGTTATTAACGTTACATCACGTTACAAGATCTCCCCCATATTGGGTTGTAGAGCGCCTCTTGGCGCAACTAACCATACCATTTCTTTTCAAATTCAGTACCATTTGGTGAAAGTTGGAACCCTCTAGAGTCATGACTAGTTACACTCAGATTTTGCCCAATTTGTAATTTTCTCCAAGATTACAAAAAAATGGACATTACAGTGGTATAAGAGCATGGTATTGGAACCTTTTGAAGTTATGGATGATAAGTATGAATTTAATATACTCATCAAGTCATATTTTGATGATACGACCAAGCAACTTATGCAAGAGTTCAAATTGGTGGCTATCCCACTTAGGCGTAAGATGGAAGCAAGGGGTAATAGAAGTTTCCATAACGGAGAGACAAATAATACCATTCCTTTTTAAGAATTTTATGATTGGTTGAATGGATTCAGGAACAATAAGTCATATGTGAGCTCATTATGGAACAATCAACAATCCATAAGTATTGAGGGGACCAAGGAGCCACCAAGTTCTGTGGGTGGTGAAGCAGAAAAAAAATTGCATCAAGAGGATCGAAAGCCACTCCCAAGTGACTTCGAAAAATAAGAGGAAAATCACATGAGAATGAAGAAGAGTACCTTAAAACTATTGAATATCATTTCGAGACACATTCTATTATGGACATGGACTAAAGGGAATCTACTGATGGATGGTTGAACTATGAAGGAGTACCTATTGATGGGTGCTCACAATTCTATGTTGGTGACATAGAGATTAGATTTGAAAATGATGTTGCATGCCAAATTTCTCATAAGCATGAAGATGAAGACCTTGTGACAGATAATTAAGAACCAAGATCAACTTCCCCATCACCACTTGAGCTTCAAGAAGTTTATCAAATCAAGAACAAAGAAGAAGACGAGGTTCTCTCCCATGAACCATCCTTCATTTTGTTATATTTTCTTAAGATCTGATTAGATTATCTAGGATATTTATCTGAAAAAATAACAAGCACAACAAAATGCATAAGATATAAAATATACACAAGACACAAATATTTTCATTGGGGAAACCATAAAGGAGAAAACCCTGCAAACTTCTTCAAAATAGTAAGATGATCAAAAGCAGTAATAAGAAATGTTCAACATCTATCTTTCTCTCCTCTTATGACTGTCGCTCTCTCTTAAACGCCTTGGAGAGTGTATGAGGTATGTATAAATGAGGGACAATGCCTCCCTATTTATACCCTTTCAAGTCACTAACCAAAAATAAGAGTCGATCCTACATGTCATCTCACATGGGGCCCACTTCTCCTAGAGAGACCACAATTACATATTACATGATGTTACACTAGGGACTATTGCCCCAACTTACAATGAAGGTTGTACCTCAAGGTCTAGACACAATTTAGACATCATGTAAATGGGTAACACACATCCCCAATTTGGGTACAACAACATATAATGATAATATACACCATAATATCTTTTGAAGTTACAAATATATCAACACTCCCTATTAACTAGGAAGTTATTCTCTCTCTATATAGTCATTAACACATCTGGTTAGGTCTTCATCGTATCATCATCATCACGGAGTCTTAGAGTATTTATCATAGCTACTGCCATCATATTCTTATAATTTGATCATCATCCCATACTATCTGTCATCAGAAGTTTTTACAGTGCCAACCTTTTTTCATGTTGGATGTAGGCCTAGTCCTTTGCCAGGTATTCGTCTACAGTGCCAACACTTTTTCATGCTCGATGTAGGCCTATCCCTCTATGTAGGTCTTCATCATCTCTGCAAGAAATCTATCAAGTAGGTACACCCCAGGACTTATTATATGCCTCTTGCAAACCCTGCAAGATATCCAAGGACTGATTATATGCCACCGCAAAACCTGAAGGAGCATCCCAGGACTGATTACATGCCTTCCAATACCTGTGTACCCTACTATTACCTCATCATCTTCAGATCATATCATTGTCTCACGGAGCACATCCCTGATACACATAACAAAACACTTACATTCGCCAGCATGGCAGGACACACCTACTACCATCCTGAAAAAGGCTCGAGCACTTACATCCACCGACATTGTAGGACACACGTACTACCATCCGATGAAAGGCTCTGCACTTACATCCACCGGCATGGTAGGACACACCTACTACCATCTAGGAAAAGGCTTTGCACTTACATCCACCAGCATGGTAGGACACACCTACTACCATCCGAGGAAAGGCTCTACACTTACATCCACCAGCATGGTAGGAAACACCTACTACCATCAGAGGAAACGATCTGCACTTACATCCATCGACATGGTAGGAAACACCTACTACCATTCAGGGAAAGGCTCTGCACTTACATCCAACCATGGGAGGCTCAGCATGCCACCATGTCAGAAAGGCTCTGTGTATCTGTGTCTTCTGGACTCAACACTTTCCTTTGGAGGGAACCTTGATCTAAAGAACACCAAGATTCTCTCCGAAGCACTCAAAATTCACTCTATCCATTTCTAGCATAGAATCACATCAGGGCTGATTACGTCCAAGGATAACCTGTGAGCTTCACCAGGACCAATTACATCCAAGGAAAACCTACATGATTGATTACGTCTGAGCAATCTATGAGCTTCGCCAGGATTTTATGCTCAAACAACTTGTCTCACTGACTATGCTAGAAATCATCACTCCCTCTTTCGATAGATCTCGATCTGGATCACATACTAGAGCTTCATTGCTCCTCTCTGCATCATACAAAAATCCAAGTCAGATCAATCAAATCAAATAGTAGCTTTCAAAATAAACATACTACCTCACAAATATCCGAGCAAGTGGAAACATATTTTTCCTCGGTTGTACTCAACACCATGCAAGACTGCATCCTACCAAACCAGTAGCCCAAATTGGATCTCAACCTAAAGAAGCAACCCAAGGTGCTCTTCTTCTCAGTAGCGCTACCAATCCGAATCAACATAACCATGCAAGTTAGTATTCTGATTCATATCATACTTGAGCCCATACTCAACTGTACCCTTTAGGTATCTCACTGCATGCTTTGCAACTGGGTGAGCATGTCTCGGATCCGTTAGGAACTGGCTCAAGTCATTCACAGCAAATCTTGTGCTTGGTCTTATATTCGTCAGACACATCAATGAATAAATCATCTGGAGATACATCGTGGCATCAACCGTATCTAATGAAGCATCACTCAATAGCTTCAGGTTCGATGCCATAGGTGTGGCCATGGCCTTGCAGTCCATCATCCCGAACCTATTTAGGATATCCACTGCATACTTCCCTTGTCTAAGGCAGATTCCATCTGCACTCTGCCACACCTTCATGCCTAGAAAATAGTGCATCATACCCAATTCCTTCACCTCAAACTTGGAAGCAAGTCTCCTTCTTGCATATTTAATGATTTCCTCTTTTCCTATTAGGAACTGGTCATCGACATTTAACTGGAGCATCACTGGTCTTCCGTTTTCAACCTTGAAGTAAAGGTTGGAATCCACTTTACTCTCAGTAAATCCTAGAGCCATCATTAATCTATCCATCTCGTCTTACCATGTCGAAATTCATGATCATCTGCAGTCACTCCCTATGAAGTGGAGCATCATTCTCCCTCTGCCTTTTGTACTCTATGTATTGAAACATTCCTTTTATGGAGTGAAAAGTAGATTCCTCTGCTACTAATATTCTATGTATCCATATAGGGTCAAAGGATACCTAGATCATCTATCTTGAACTTTGTTGAAAAGTTCTTCTCGCACCTATCTGTGAGCTTGTCATCCTCTATAGGCTTTCATCTTCAATCTTGTAGCAAAGGTTAAGATCTTCATCACTCTAGGTGATCTTCAAGCTCCTTAAGCAACTGTATGTTCTATTCCATAGGTGCCTTCTAATCTCGTACAATTCCTTCTTTAATTTCCACACATGATTCTACCTTTCATGTGTCTCAACTCCCAGTGGCTACTTTACGTATACCTAACTCATCATTGGTGCAAATGTCTCTTTGTAGTCTATGCCTTCTTTTTGTGAGAATCCTCGTGCTATGAATCTTGCCTTGTATCCCATGATGTTGTCATCTATTGCATGTTGGATCTTGTAGATCCATATGGAAGACACTACCGACTTCCCTTCAGGTCTCAACACCGCATCCTAGACATCATTCTCCTTGAACTAGTACTCTTTGATCATAGTCTCCTTCCCTATCTCTTGTCTACTTCTTCATAGTTGAAAGGATCTGCATCAATGATGTCGCTCAACAGTGTCACATAATTAGAGTGTGTCTGAGGCCTCTTTCTTTCTTTGGAAGTATCATCATACTATTTTTCATCTTGGATTATTTCTCGTGCCCAAGGTGGTGTTCATCTCTCAAGGTGGATCTATCATTCTATTTATATTCTTCTGAAGCTCTTTCATTCGCTATGGTTTCTTTGACTTGGGAAGCTTCAAGTTCCTCTTTTGAACTGTCATTACTTGTTCTTTGGAATGATATACACGTCAAGTTCATTTGCATGATTAGAAACATATCATAATTTCCAAAACATATTAATAATGACAAATATATGTCACATAGTCATGCGACTATATTGGCCAATGCTACAACATTCATCCATATCATGTATACATACAATAACTTCTAGATTCATTCTACCCTAATGTTATTAAGAGTGTGTACTACTGTTAATATTCCAGTAAAGAGGTTTTAATATAGATAAGTAGTAATGGAATGTTGTGAAACATCATTGACTTCTTACCCATCATGTGCAATTCAATAATATAAATGCAAATACTTAAACATGCATAACACATCAACTGAATATAAGCAAATGCATAACCAAACAATATCATGAAATGAAAATTGAATACTTATCTTTATTTGTTTCATGGGTAGACTCCTTCTTGAGCCTTTAGCTTCATCATCTTCTTCATTCATAACACCATCATTTCTTATCCAAATGCTAAGATGGATAAGAGGTTCTTCAAGAATTGAGTCCTTCATATTCCTCACCGCTTGAGGGATCTTCTATGAATCGTGAGTGCTTGATCTTTAGTTGCTTCCATCTTCTTTTCTCTTATTATGAGTCGAGCTTCTTGTTGTGTGCACTCTTCCCAGAGTCCCCTAAAAGTAATCACTTCCTTTTGGCACAAATTCCTCGAATGAATGAATCCCATGATCTTGGGAGGCCATTCAAGGTGGTTATAACAATATCTTATTCTTCTTCGATTTCTTCATCATAGCATCGTGCACTTCCTTTTTGTGTCTTCGAGGATGACACATGAGGGATGAGACGATCTTTAATAGAATCTACAATGATTCTCTTGGCTCTAGTCTTAACCTCATCTCTCTGTCTCTTAGAACTTCCTTATTGAAATACTGATTCAAGTCAATTTATTCAAGGATCACGGAGGTCCTATACTTCCATACTCGAAAGGTTTCAGCTTCACCAAGTTGGTGTGATTAGTCATTTTGAAATGAGAACCTCAAATGTAAATATAAAAAATTTAGATCTTATCGATTTGAGGTGTCCGTCTTGGTTTTGTAGCTGGCTGATTTAGGGTTTGTCAGAGAAAGCCTAATTTTCAAAACCATGAATTTCAAAATTCTATTTGGATATAAATATGGACATTTTCAAGGCGATCTGTCCAATATACTTCTTTTCTGAAAACAATGGAGGGAAGCTCCTGGAACAGGAAGCCCTCGTTTTCTAATTTATTCTACAGAAATCACTGATATTGATTATGATGTATCTCCTAAGTTTAGGATCCTTAAGGTCTGAAACTTATCACTGTGATATCCTGATAAGTCTTATTTCCAACTCCATAGGCTATATTAGAAATGGAATCTCCAAGTGGAACTTATTCATATTTTCCCAAGATGAATGTTTTTGGTACTGTTCAGCATATCGAACTTGTACGGACTTCCACATGTCACTGTTTCACATTCTAGGTATGAAAAGAGTACCAAAAAAACTACAGTCCGTGCCCTACCTGAAACATGTTGCAAAATTTTGCTTGGAGCTTCCTAGCCTAAGATATATCAAATATCCCTAGGTCACATGTTTATGACTATATTCTGGAGGAGGCTAGAACCCTCATTTAGAGGAACCATCTCTCTTGAATTATAGCGAATATGAGGCTGAAATGTTTACATAGTGTACAACACAAATTATAGTTCGTCTTGTAAAACTTTTGGCTTCTGATCCTTCTCCAATGTCGCATTATAGCGAAAGTTCCAGGATTACTAAATTTAGTCTTCAAGGGTTTTCAGGCATGAAACCCTAATTTCCATTAGCTTCCATTGCAACTGTATTTCGACTGTACAATGAAACTTATATGATTTAAAAACTGATACCACCAATAGATGCTCCCTAGTGAGGCTAGTTATCCTAACCCTCCTTGCTTGGCGATTTGTGGAGAGAACACCTTTAGCTAGGAATCCCTAGTTCTTGTAGCTACACAGTGCCTTCTTTCAGAGAGGATCTGATACCATGTTATATTTTCTTAATATCTGATTAGATTATATAGGATCTTTATCTAAAATAATAACAAGTACAAAAAAATGCAAACGATATAAAATATACACAAGACACAAATATTTTCATCTGGGAAACCATAAAGGAGAAAACCCTGCACATTTCTTCAGAATAGTAAGATGATCAAAAGCAGTAATAAGAAATGTTCAGAAACTATCTTTCTCTCCTCCTATTACTGTCTCTCTCTCTCAAATTCCTTATAGAGTGTATGAGCTATGTATAAATGAGGGAGAGCGCCTCCCTATTTATACCCTTTCAAGTCACTGACCAAATATAAGACTCGAGCCTACATGTCATCTCACATAGGGCCCACTTCTACTAGAGAGACCACAATTACATATTACATGATGTTACACTGGGGACTATTGCCCCAACTTACAACGGAGGTTGTACCTCAAGGTCTAGACACAACTTAGACATCCCGTAAATGGGTAACACACATCCCCAATGGGGGTACAACAACATACAATGACAATATACATCAGAATATCTTCCGAAGTTACAAATACATCAACACATTGAAGGGTCTTTGAATATGAGTGAAATTGATATCCATGAGTTCCTTATCATACTCCATGACACTAAAGCATTGGTGTCAAATTCTTTTTGGAAAATTTCTTCATTGGAGGAGCCATCCTTCCTTGAAGACATGGAGAAGATTCAAAGAGAAATGTGCAACATTGAAGGTAATTTCATGTCTTTGCTTTTTGATAGAAACGATTTGGTTGAGCTTAATTAATGGTTACATGAAGCATACTTGAATAATAATGAATATATTCATAATCTCAAAATTCAAAATAAGCAATTTCTTGAGAGGTTGAAAGATAGTTGTTCTTCCTTATATGTTTTAGTTTGGCATATGGTAGATTGATCAAAGGATTCTAATGACATGAGGGATCATGAGAAACATGGAAAATTTCAGGTTATTGATGTATTTGAATATGATCTTGATGAGAGCCAATCACTATTTGTGGTGGAAGAGGAACTTGAGTTGACTCTTGAAGATGTGTGCACACTTTTTGAAGAAGTGCATGATTCCACTACCTTGGAACCAACCTATAAGGAAAGTTTTTCATTTTTGAGGGAGGTTCATGTTCCTACCACTATGGAGCCTTCACATGATGAAAATTTTGCACTTTCTAATCCTTTGGGTGAGTTGGTTCTTTCTCCTACATCCTACACTTCCAAATTTTGCAGCATTCATCCTAATGAAGTATTGGTGAAAAGTTTCTTTTTAATGGTGCCACATGAAGAGTATGAAACTTCTATCTCTACTTTTGATGATGAAATTATTAGAGCACCATATTATTTACATTTTCATCGGCATCCTTTGTTACATTATTATGATACGCATCTACATGGGTGCACCTATGATGTTCACTTGAGTCACTTGGAGACTCATGAATTTCCTGGCTCCTTTCCTAGTCCATTTGATGTTGGAGGAAATTCATCCCACACTTGGGTGAAGATATATATGATTGAAGAACATTATTATTGGTATAAACATCCTCTATTATTTCATGATGATATCCATATTCCTGGGTGTATTGATGAGACTTCTTTGAGTCAGTTGAAGTCTTCATGTTTTGTTTGCTCCTTATTTGGTTCAGATTTTGGTGGAGGTTTTTCATTCACTTCTTGGATGAAATAACACATGGATGATTATTATTTTGATACATCTTACATTATTTTGGAGCAACATTATAGGTCATGTGATCCTCACCTATGTCATTGGGGAAGATCTGATATAATACTTGATGCTTGTGTGTATGGGCCACATGATGATCTAATTACTTGGATGTACAAGCACTTTCATGATTCTTTGATGAGTTGCCTTCTTGATGTACTCTTGTATTATTTTTTTATGTGCTTTTATGATATATATTTTGTATTCATGATGTTTGGAAGGGTGCAATACAAGAAATGGGATCTGGGTATTGCTTGGTTTCAATTTTGGGGAAACAAGCAATAGGGGATATTGAGTTAGCACTTGAGAAGGTGATTGTAATCATAGTAGAGCAGAAAAAATCATGGTCGTTCCTCTTTAAAACTTTCTTGAAATATTGGAAATTCAAGTTTGGCAACTCAGTACCAACTTCAAAGAATTATACAGAAGCAAAAAGGGTTGAAAGTTCAGAAAATATTTCTAAAATATGGAGGTAAATATTATTTGTGTAAATTTTGTTTTGATGGATTTTATTAATCCCTTTGGTGTTAGTGGTGATGTTATAGGATATATCAATATACACAATCCACATCTATTTACTTTTGGGAACACAAAATTGTAGTACATGAGTGCCACTACTCAAATTGAAGCTAAAGAAAATTAATGAGCAGAGCCATAAGAGAGCACTTGGTGCAAAGGAAGAGTACCAAATGAGGATGCCACTTGGGAATATAAACAAAATTTTCAGCATACAAAATTGGAATTGATTTAGGACAAGAAATATTGAGTGGGGAGGACTAGTGTCATGTCCCCAATTAAATAATTTCCAAATAAGACTATTTGCAAATAATGTTTCACCAACATACTAGTTCCCTAGGTTGAGATGGAGACATAAATTTTGTAATAAGGGGATATAGGACCCAAAAGGACTTTAGTTTACCATATTAAAATTTAAACAGGTCACATAAATGATAAATTCTAAGAAAATAAGGTGGCATGGGTTCATGAAGACACTTGGAAGCTTGTGGAGCCTTTGGGTGACTAGATTCCCTACACACTTGGCATGATATTCATCCAAATCTGAACACATGGGTAATGTAACATTATTGGATGGCGATGTGGTGTCAAATATCATATAATTATACAAGGAATTCAAATTGGTAAATGAGGGTAAATCCCTTGGAAGAGGAAGAGACTAGAAGAGAAGGTGTGCCACTTGGAAGGAGACCCTATGCACTTTATGACAACAAATGATGGAAGATTATATGACAAGTATGACAAATTCAGACCTGATTGCTGAAATATGACAAATATGAAATGTCAGGGATAAAAATAGCCACCAAGATGTCGAATTTGGGAGTTAGAGGAACACATTCAATTTGGGGAAAGAATTGGAGGATGAAGAGGAAGACAAGTGTCATGAGAGTTACTAAACCACTAAGATGAGTTGGAGGAAGATGATGGAGGGAAATTCGACCTTAGGAGGCCTCATGAAGTTAATAAAATGATTTTTTGAGGAATTATAATATATTTTTATCGTTTTTTAATTGGCCTTTGGCATTTTGGAGAGCTTTTTCTTGTCCATTGCACGGTGAGTGTTCACTCTCCCTGCTTGTGAAGCAATTTCGAGGGAGTTGGATTCCTTTCCAAGTTCGTTGTTGGAGATGCCATTCAGAAATATCATGGGATATTAATGAAGGAGTTTTATTTTCAGTATGAAGGTCCATACATTATAATTCTCATATATCTCCCCATTCTCTCATTCCTTCTTCTCCATTTCCCCACACTCTCATTTGATGGCGCACTGGTTGGAGTGGTGCTTACACTTTGCTGAGTATATTTGATTCCCAAGATATGATGTATGATGAATGTTTCTTTAATATAATTTACATATTATTTTTAATTCTAAATATAAGAAATACATGTATGAACGACTCACATTCCCATGCTCTTGAATAACTAGTTTTCATGGATTTGGCTTCACTATTGTAGTAGCTTTATATGAGATTTGTATGCGGAATTTTATATGAGTTTTATGATTTTGGGGAACCAAAACATTATGAAATAAAATGTAATTTCATTCCCATATTCTATTCATATTGAAATCCAATAAAATCCTATGTGAAAAGCTTGCATTCTCATGCCATTGTATCACTAGTTTTCATGCATTTTGGCTTCAACCTTGAAGTAGTTTTATACCAGATTTGTATGAGGCATGTTCTATGAGTTGGATGATTTTGGGAGATCCATATATGATTTATTACTCTTTAATTTCATGTACTTATTATTTTTGGAGCGAAATCCAATAAACACATGTGTGAAAAGCTTGCATTCCCATGCCATTGAGTCAATAGTTTCCATGACTTTGGCTTCAATCTTGAAGGAGTCTTGTATCAAATTTGTATGAGGGATGTTATTTGAGTTTGATGATTATGTGATAGAAATATGTGATTTTTTACTCTGTAATTTCATTTTCCTATTCTCTATGGGTCTAAATCCAAGAAATTCATATGTGAAACTCTTGCAATTCCATGCTACTAATTCACTAGTTTTCATGTATTTGACTCCCATACTGAGTGAGTTGTATACCATACTTATATGAAGGGATTTATATGGTGTTTATTAATATTGGGGAATAAATTTGTATTATTTATATGGTCTCTATATGTCACATCATGATCTAAACCTTTAACTCTACCTTTCATATGTCAAAATCGAGCTAGTTATGCAATTTCACCATAAGCAATTTCATTGAAAGTTATCAAACAAATGTGGAACTCTCTATGAACAGTTTTCAGAACTAATAAACATGTGTAAAGAAATTAAATGAGTTCTTATATCATTCCCATACTATTCTTACAAAATTTGGAGGTTCTTACATGAGCTGGGAAGCCCAATTGGCCTACACCCTAGGGGGATTTCATCACAATTTCCTAGTAGTTTTTGGCCTTTTTGTCATCAGCCAAATCAATGTTGTACAGGTATAAAGTATGATAAAAAGAATCCATAAACCACCTTGGGATGTTTTAAGAATCACCATACCATTTCCTTTCAAATTCGGTACCATTTGGTGAAAGTTGGAACCCTCTAGAGTCATGACTAGTTATGCTTGAATTTTGCCCAATTTGTAATTTTCTCCAAAATTCCAAAAAAGGGAAATTACACACAATGTTGATGAACTGAATGAATATCATGGTGATATATGATGATGAAATTATGGTGGCGATGTTGATGTATTATATGATATTGACATTGATGAAAACAACGATTTTTATTCCAATCATGTTGATTATGCATGTGATAGCACTTATAGACCTTGATTGATCCTAATGGAACCTAAATGATCGTAATGGTATCTTAGTGACCCTGTTGTCACCTAAATGTATCTAGTGTAATTCGAGAGTCCCTAAAATCATTTGAGAGACCCTAATGGAATCTCAATGACACTAATAGTACGACGATGATTCATTATGACAATGTTGACGATGTTGATGATGATTTGATAATTATAAGATTATATTAATAACAATAGGTGCATACATTCCCACTCAGAGCACAAATATATTTTACGAAACTCATGTAATCAATTAGGTGGATTGATGCCTTTATCATATCACAATGATGATCTTGAGATTGAGTTTGATGATCATGATATATTATGATGACAATGTTGTTGACTACGTTGATATTAATGTTGATGTCTATGACGATGACGATGATTATAATGAGAGTTATGACAATGATGATGATGTTGATGATGATGATGTTGATGTATTGTATAAATATGGGGATGACGACGATGATAATGTCCATGCACATGATAATGATGCATGTGATAGCACTTATTAATCCTAATACCACCTAAATGATCCTAATGGAATATGAGCGACCCTAATGTCACCTAAATGACTCTAATGACATTCAAGTGTCCCCAATAACATTTTAGTGACCCTAATGGCATATGAGTGACCCTAACAACATAACATGAATTCTAATGACCATGAGTGACGATGAACCCTAATGGAATATGAGTGACCCTAACAATGATTATGACGATGATGTAGTTGGTGATGTACTTGATATTGATGATGTTGATGATGACGATGATGTTGATGTACCATATGATGCCAATGAAGATGTTGATGTACAATATGATTTTGAAGATGATGATGAAATCGATGTCCACAATTATGATGGATGTGATAGAACTTCTAGATCAGGATTGAACCTAATGGGACCTAAATGATAGTAATGGTGTCTTAGTGATGATAATGTCACCTAAATGACTCTAATTGCATTCGAGTTTCTCAAACAACATTTTAGTGAACCTAATGGAATCTCAGTGACCCTAACAACATGATTTGTATGCATTATGACAATATTGATGGCATTGATGACGATTCAATAATTATAAGATGATATTAATCACAATTGATGCCTAAATTCGCACTCAAATCCCAAACCTCTTTTACAAAAATCATGTAGTTAATTATGTTATTTGATACCTTTATCATTATCATGATGATTATCTAGAGAATGACTATTATGATCACGATATATGATATTTATGATGATGATGGTTATGGTGATATTAATGTTGATGTCTACAATGATGATGATCATTATAATGATGATGATGACGACGATATTAACAATGTACTTAGTAATGATGATGTTGATGTTGTGCCTAGATTTAACCTAGGATTAGCACCATGTGTAGTGCCTAATTTAGCACCCCAATTGTCGATAGGTTTAGCACCAGGTTTTTCATATACAATGATGTCTATAATAGCATCTAGTTTATCTCCCAAAGTAGCACCATGTTTTTCTCCTAGTATTGCACCTTGTTTTTCTCCTATATTTGCTTCCTAAATAGCTTTGAGTTTTCCTCCTAGAATTGAGTCTAGTTCAACATATGAGTTACTTAATGGATGGGACAGATGCCATTGGTTATATGAGTTCAAAGTTATATTTGGGAGGGTTACATTAGAAATTGATGTTTATGTCTATGATGATAACAATGATGGTGATGATGATGTCGATGTCGATGTCAATCATGATGATGAGTATGATGCATGTTATTGCACGATTTTACCCTGAGTGACCCTAATGGCACCTAAATGTCTGTTTTGGAAACTAAGAGACTCTAATGGAACCTAAATGCCAATAATGGCGTCAGAGTGTCCTAAACAACATTTAAGTGACCATAATGACATGATGACAATGATGATGCACCTTGACAATGAAAGTATCGCATTTACGATTTGTATGATGTAGAGGATGATGATGGTGGTGTTAATGTCCCTAACAACATTTGAGTGTCCCTAATGGAATTTGAGTTACTCTAATAACATTTAGGTTCCAATAGGGTTACTATGATTCCATTAGGTTCAGTCTACTCAAGTTGGTTTGATAAATATATGATCACACTATTGAAATATATTAACTCTTTAATCCACATGACCATCAGTTAAAAATAAACCTAAAAATAATGGATTTCATATCAGTGATGATGTCAAAGACAATGTTGATTATGCATGTGATAGCACTTCTAGATATTGATTGATCCTAATGGAACCTAAACGACTGTAATGGTGTCTAAGTGACACTAATGTCATCTAAATGAATCTAATGAAATTCGAGTGTCCCTAACAACATTTGATAGAACCTAACGAAATATGATCGACCCTAACAAAATGACAATGATGCATTATGATAATGTTGATGGTGTTGATAACGAGTTGATGATTATAGGATGATATCAATCAAAATTGATGCTAACATTAACTGTGATGATGATATATGATGATTTCAGTGATGATGAATATGGTGATAATATCTAATTCTATGATGATGATGTCAAAAAGGAGCATGCCAATTAATAATTATTAAGACCCATCGACCCAGTTAGGTGAGGGAAAACATCCTTTACTAAATTATTGTAAGGTAGTAGGATGCCTTGTTCACCATCACAATGTCGAAGACATGAAAGGATATAATGATGATATATTACAATGATAATGATGATGATGATGACAATGACGATATCAATTTCAATGATGATGGCACATGTGATAGAAATTTTGGATCTTGGTTGATCCTAATGGAACCTAAATGAATGTAATAATGTCACAGTGACCCTCATGTAACCTAAAAGAATCTAATGGAGTTTGAGTGTCACTAACAACCTTTAAGAGACTCTAATGGCATATAAGTTTCCCTAATAGCATGACGATGATGCGTTATGGAAATTATAATGGAATTGATGATGATTTGATAATTATCAGATGGTATCAATCACAATTGATGCCTACATTCCCACAAAAGACCAAATATCTTTTACAAAAATCATGTAGTCTTGTAATCAAATTATCGTCAACTCCAACATCATTGGCATGATTGTCATGATGTTATGGTCACTTAAGTTCCATTAGGGTAAATAAAATATTTTTAGGGACAACCAAATTTCATTAAGGTCATATAGGTTCTGTTAGGGTCACTCAAATGCCACTTGGGTAATTTTGGTGCCATTAAAATTAATTAAGATCAAATAGTGTTTAATCACATGCATGATCATCATTGACATCAACATTGTTGTTGTCATCAGCATCCTAGTCATCATCATTTCCCACATTTATAGATTTTGAATTGTGTATTGGGTTATTGCCAAAGGATCCATTATCCATTCTAGGATCTAGTGTTAAGGTGATGAAGGAATTTGTTGCACATGGGAAATCAATTTAGTTCATTTACCACATTCGAAAAATACATGAATATGATTACAAGGCTTTGTAGAAAGTCCAACATAATTATAAATGTGATCAACAATAGTAGGTCATTTGTTTTGCATAGAAATTGATACATTGTAGTGAAATTCAAGAAGAAACTCATACAATTGGGAGTGTAGTTGCTGAGGACCAAAAACAAATAAGAACAAAGGTTTGTTCCTAGAGGATATTTCAAGTTGACTAATTCTTAAATCATTTTGGATTTGTGTTGTATAATTTACTAGCATCTGTGCAAGTATGTTTGCATAGAGTTGTGCACTACTTTAAGTCGAGATTCAACATAGGATAGTATGGTGTAGATGATGTAAATGTAGTTAGTAGTTCCTTGCAAAATATTCTTGAATCAAATTAAGATTCATGTGGGGTAGTCACACTAAAAATCTAGATGTGGATTCTTATGATGCAATCTTGTTGTGTGGGAAGTTAGTCGATGATGTTAATATCTTGTCGCTTACCTCCTTTGCACTGGATTAGTTGCAAGACAAGTGCACCTCAACATAGAAACATATCATGTACTGGTGCACTTTGACACAATCGACATACATCATGGTGGAAATAAATATTGCGATGACTTGTCTCCCATTATTGTGTCTCTTCCTCTTCCCTAAAATTTGTACATATTGTAATTTGTAAATGTAGAGAATCTGGAAATTTGACAAACTAAGTGATTAATCTCCCCTTGACTTAGCTATTTATGTTGTTCATTTTATTGTACAATGGTTCCTTTGGTTCCATTCTTCATTCTGATGGAATTTATGTTGTATTTTCACTAAACGATTATAAAATCCAAAGTTATAATCATTGAAAAACACATCATTGATGATTAAGTAGTACCTAGTTTTGGAGCATATACATTTAGAACCAAATTATGCCAAGATACATAGATGAGGTCACTCACAATTGACTTGGGTTGTTTATTTGTTTACACTACCTTGAAAAAAATTATACTTAGTGTATTGCTCGACGAACTGTTTTTTTGGTTGTGATCAGGAGGCAACAATTTTCTTATTTTCCTGCATATGATGTAATAAATTAAAACTTACTAAAACTAGCATGGGATATTCACTAGAAGAACTAGAAATGATAAATACTTTTACACACTAGGGGGATGAAATGGATATTGAAAAAAGTCAAAACATCCGAGAAATGAAATTGAGTTTCATAAAACATTGCAAGTGTGTTTGGGAAAGTTCAATATGACCACAATTCCCACACCCTCGTTCACCAAAGTTTTCAAAAAATCACCCTCTAACGCAAAAAAAATGCATTGGAGGTTGCTAAGCAAGCCCTAGTTGCAAAAATCATCAACATGGACAATGCTCGGTCCATGTAGTCATTAGAGAAGGGTCTCCCTAGTAGTACTCTGATGTAATTAATCCAACAAACCTGTCAGTTTTTTGAATTTGACCCTTGGTTATCAGGTTATGGTGAGTTTCAACTCGCTACCAAAAGCCATTCAAGGAAGCTTGGCGAATTTCAACTTGGGGCATAGAAAAAAAAACCGAGTATCGAATTTGAGTTTCATTACCTCTAATAGGTGGGTTTATGCAAGGGTATTATGAACACGATACCCACACCCTAGCTTCGTACATTTAAAAAAAAAAACCCTATAATGCAAAAAAATGCATTTGATGTTGTTGAGCAAATCCTAGTTGCAAAAAACAATCAAACTTGAAAACATCCAGTCCATGTAGTCATTAGAAATGGGCTCCTCTAGTGGTACTATCATGTCATGATTCCAAAAAAACTATTGGTTTGTCCACAGGAGCCTCAGTTATTGAGTTATGACGAGTTTCAACTCGCTACCAAAAGACATTCAGGGACACTTGACAAATTTCAACCAGGGGCATAAAAACCAAACCAAGCAATGAAATAGACTAATTTTACCTCTTGTAGGTGTGTTTTGGCAATAAATATTTTCTCATGATTCTCACACCCTTTCTTGACACAATTTTCAAAAATTTACCCTATAACACAAAAATTGCATTGAATGTTACTAAGCAAAACCCTAGTTTTGAAAACCATCAAAATATACAATATTCAGTCCATGAATTCACTAGAGAGGGGTGTCCCTAGTAATAATATGATGTCACCATTAATATAAAATCGACTTTTTTTTTCCATTTGAGCCTCGATTATCGAGTTATGACAAGTTTTAACTTACTACCAAAATCCATTAAGGGACACTTGGGGAATTTGAACCAAGGGCATAAAAACCAAAATGACAAACAAAATTGAGTTATGTTACCTCCTATAGGTGTGTTTGGTAAATGGATATATAACCATGATTCTCACACCCTTACTCGACACGTTTTTCAAAATATTATCCTACAATGCAGAAATTGCATTGCATGTTACCAAGCAAAACCCTAGTTGCGAAAATCGTTAAATGATCTATTCATGAAGTCTCTGGATATGGGTTTCCTTATGGAAAATATGTTGTCATGATTCCAATTAAACTAATTTTTTATACATCCAAGCCTCAGTTATCAAGTTATTGCGAGTTTGAGCTCACTTCCCAAAGCCATTCAGGGACACTTGGGCGACAAATTTCAACTTGGGGCATAAAAACGAAAGAAAGCGATGAAATTGATTTTTGTTACCTTCACTATATGTGTTTTGGCAAGTAAATATGACCACTATTCCCACACCCTCACCCAACACATTTTTCAAAAACTTATCCTATAATGCATAAATTGCATTGTATGTTATTTAGCAAAACCCTACTTGCAAAAAATGTCAATATAGACATCATTTGGTCCAAGTATTCACTGGATAAGGGTGTTTTTAGCTATTTTATATTGTAATGATTCCAACAAAATTGATAGTTTTTCCATTTGAGCCTTGGTTATTGAGTTATGGTGAGTTTCAACTCACTACCAAAATCCATTTGGTGACACTTGGTAAATTTGAACTGGGGATATAAAAACCAAACCGAGAAACGAAATTGAGTATTGTAAAGTCCTATAGGTTTGTTTGGGAAAGGAAAATATAACCACGATGTCCATTCCCTCACTTGGTACATTTTGCAAAAACTTTCCCTCTACTGCAAAAATTGCATTGCATGTTGTTGAGAAAAATCCTAGTTACGAAAATCGTCAAAATGAACAACATTTAGTCCATGCAGTCACCATATAGGGGTTTCCCTAGTGCTACTTATTTGTCATGATTCCAATGGAACTAATGGTTTTACCATTCAAACCTCAATTATTGATTAATGGTGAGTTTCAATTTGCTACCAAAATCCATTTAGGGACACTTGGAATATTTAAATCAGGGCCATAAAAACCAAACCAAGAAACAGAATCCAGTGTCATTACCTTTCGCCAGTTTTTTTGGGAAAGGTCGATTTGAACTCGATGCCCATGTTTGATCTTGGCAATTTTTTCAAAAAATCACCCTACAATGAGGAAATTGCATTGCATGTTACTGAGTAGAACCCTAGTTGCAAAAACTGTCAAACCATACAATGTTTGGTCAATAATGTCAATGGATAGGGGTGTTCCTAGTGGCACTTTAATGGCACAATTCCAACGAAACTGATGGTGTTCCATATGGGCATCATATATAGAGTTATGGAGAGTTTCAACTTGCTTCCCAAAGTCATTCAAGGACACTTGGGGAATTTGAACTAGGGGCATAAAAACCTAACTTAGGAATTAAATTGAGCATCGTAACATCTTACTAGTGTGTTTGGGAAAGGTATATATGGCCATGATTCCCACACCCTCTTTCAACAAACTATTCAAAAGTTTACCCTCCAATGCCAAAATTGAATTGCATGTTGTTGGGAAAACCCTAGTTTCAAAAAAAGACAAAATAGACACATAATGTCCATGTAGTTACTAGAGAGGGGTGTGCATAGGAGTACTCAATTTCACGATTCCAACATAACTGGCACATTGTCCATTTGAGTATTTATTTACATGTTATGGTGAATTTCAAGTCGCTTCCCAAAGCCATTCAAAGACACTTGGGGAATTTAAACCAAGGGGATAAAATGAAATCCCAATAATGCAATTGATTTATGTCACCTCTTGCGAGTGTGTTTGGGCAAGGCCAATATGATAATCATGACAACACCCTCATTCATAAAAGTTTACAAAATTATTACCCTCTAATGCAAAAAATGAATTGCTTGTTGATGGGCATACCCTAGTTATGAACATCGTCAAATTAGATAACATTTGGTCCATGTAATAATTGGAGAGGTGTGTCCCCAGTGGTACGTGGATGTTACAATTCCAATGAAAACTTGCAAGCTTTGTTATTTCTACACCAATGATATGATTAATATGCTAAAAACTATATCTATGATAATATTCATTTAGTCATGTTTTATGAGGGTATATTGCCAAGCATGTTATCTTAAATTAAATTTGAGATTACAATGTTAACACTTCATGAAATTGATTGAGAGATGGAAACAATGACTAATCTTCTCTTAAAGATATATATTGAATCACACACACACACAATAACATAACAACTTTGGGAATTTTTTTTTGAAGTGAATAGTATATGTGATTTCATATTTTTCTTCACTTTATATATATTCATAGGGATGTCTATTATGACTATATATTGATGAGATGATGTCTATATTCATGGTTGGAAAACTCATGATAATGCATGGATTATAACACTATTTGCAATATAACACAAAATATGCATCATGTCATCAAATTAATACTAATGTTTTATATTGATTATTTCTTGTTATTTCCAGAAAACTAGTGAAGATGATTGGTTGGATGAGGATCCATATTACGTTGATAATGTACCAGAGAAAGACATTGATGATAATGATGATGGATCATATGAATATGTCTATGGAGATTATGTTGGGTTAGATGATGATGATGATGATGATGATGTTGGCGGTCATGGCCATTGATGCTATTGTTGATATTGTGGATGTTTATTACTTTCTCTATGCTATTGGACATGTATTGTTATTTTTATGATGACCCAAGTTCATATTACATTTCAGGTCATATTGATTTGTATGATGGATTCATGTAGACATATAAACTTTGATTACCCTTTATCATTTTCACTTTTCTAGATATGGATATAAAAAAAACTTATTTCTTGTGATATTGGTATTTTCACTATATATCGTTCACTCGTTCTTTTAAACTTACTATGGTGATATGTATGAGAGGTTATTGATGCAATGATGTATTATATTTTCACTTCTTTTGATTAAAGATAATGATGATGTTATCATTATTATACTGTAAATTTATATATATTGGTCATTTATGATCTTTTGATGGAAAATTAATATATATGATGATATTACGACTTTGGTTGAATGCTGCTCATTTGTCTTAAATTTTTTCATAAATGCTATGAAATTATTTTCAACATTGATATCTACAATTAATTTGAATGTTTCATTATGTTAATTTAGAACTACGAAGTAAATGAAATATGAGAACTATTGATATTGGTGAAATAGTTATAATCATATGATATAATAAATATATTAGCACAAAATTGGATTCAATTGTAGGTGCTAAATAACAAGCCTAATGTGGTGCTAATAAGGAGGCAAATTAAGAAGTAAAACTAGAAGCTAAAATTGAAGCCCAAATCTAGAAGCAACATTGGATGCAAAATTTGGTGCTAAGTTGGAAGTCAATTTTGGTGTTATTTTGGACGTAAATGTAGAATCCAAACTAGAATCTAAACTATTGGCCAACAAAGAAGAAAAACTAGATACTAAAAGGGACGCTAAATGCTCCATTCATGAGGAAGCAAAATAAGATGCAATCCCAAGAGCTTAACATGAAGAAAAATGTGGTGTTATTGTGGAAGAAAAAATGGATGCTTAACATGGCACCAAAGTGGTTACCAAACATGGTGCTAATGTGGACATAAATAGGGATGCAAAACTAGGTGTTAAAAAGGATGCAAAACTTGCGCTATTAATGAATCTAAACATGGCGCTGACCTGGTAGAAAATTCAGACATTACTTTGGATGCAAAGCATGGTGCTACATAGGAAGTAAAACAAGGTGCAACAAGAGACGCAATACTTAGTGCCATTTTGGAAGAAAAATATGATGCAAAATGGGGAAGCAAAAATTGGTGCAACCAGGGGAGCAAAACATGGTGCAACAAGGGGAGCAAAACTTGGTGCAAATTTGGAAGTAAAACATGGCATAAAATGGGAAGCTAAATAATATACTAATGTGGTAGGACATATGGATGATAACGTGGATGCAAATATGGTGCTATTGTGGATGCAAACATAGATGCAAAACTAGATGCTAACTTGGTGTTATTCTAGACACATTTTTTGGTGTAGTTTGGCAAAGTGGACACAAAAAGGAAGCAAAATGGTATGCTATTTAGGAATAAAAATAGGATGTTATTTAGGAAGCAAAAGTGAGCAATATTTTGGAAGCAAAAGTGGACGCTATTTCGGAAGCAAAAAAGAACGATATTTTAAACGCTTTAAATTTTGTACATGACATGACCAGTTTAACATCTACTTTGACCACTCAATAGGAACAATGCACACTAAAAATGAACGCTAAATAAAACACAAATTTTAAGTTTTATTGTAGTTCTAAATACAAATTAATTTTGTTTTGAAAAAAATGTAAAAACATTAATTGGTGTGCATTCAAAACATTAACACATCATCAAAAAATCTAGTCATTAATTAGTGCATTAAGCCACCATAAGCGGTGCAGACAATACATTATCCCACATCGACAACATTTGAATATTTAAAATATATTTTTGGTGGGTTCTAATATCATCACATCATTATCATTGTGATTCAGTTCACCATGTTAAGCATCACACTTTTTTTTTTTCCAAAGAAAAAATCCGTAAATATATTATTCACTTTTAGTAGATGGTCCAAAAGGTTCATTGTACAAAATAGTCAACTATAAAGTTGTCAAAATACATCGATATTTGCCTCAAGAGGAGCACAGAATATCATTAACATATCCAAAAACTGATCCAACTATTTAAAGTTGTTATTACATAAGGAAATACCTCAAAAAGAGCATTATTGTTCATCTATAATCATCAAGTCTGATCATAGCAGAATTGTTTTCATCATTCCTGATAAATCAGGTCAGATCTATGAAAAAAATATAGAAGGTGATTACAAGCAAGATAACCCAGAGAATCACACCTAGTGTGCACTATATATTTACTAGGTGCACTGAATGAGTTTCCAATGTAGGCCGAATGAATTGATCCCACTAGACATTTTTTTAAATGAAAGAAAATTGAAATTAAATTCAAAATTTTAATCTATTTAAAATGAAAATGATGAGGTGATAAAGAGTTTGTTTGGTCTCTTCCATGCCGAGAAGACATGGTTTCCAAGTACTCAATACATGAATTTTTTTCATCATTTTCTAAAATTTGAAATAAACAATTATAATTTTTTAATAAATAATAAATAAAATGCATCGGGCCCTATTTTAATTTTTTAATTAAAAACCTAGTTTACATTGTTAAAAATTTAATCATCGGGTAGTGATTTTTGTTTAGTTAGAGAAACTGAGGTAGTTATATGAAAAAGGCACATTGTAAAATGTTAAAAATGTAAACAAGTATTTGTATTTGTATTTTTGTCTATCACAACTTGATTAGCACATCAAGGATGATTTTAAGGAACCATATTTATTTAAAAGTGTATAAATGTTGGCGAATATTACCAATTTTTAAAACGGGCACTATAAAATGATTGGCGATATTTTTCAAAAAATATTTTAATTTCCAAAGATTTTATATCGTTTATATAATAATTTGGCGGTTTTTAGGGTGAAAATTTTTTACCCCATCAAAATTGGGCGAAACAGGGCTTCAAAAAATGCAAAATGGCGAATCTTTTTTGGGAGAAAAACATGGAAAAATAGCCCACTGGGCTAAAATTCATCCCTAAAATTATCCCTGTAGCACATGCAACGCTCCATAAACATATACACCCTGGGGAATTTCGTAAACTAAAATGCATCAGATCCTATTTAAATTGAAAAAATAGATTAAAAAAAATATTTGGTGCTTCTTGTAGATATAGTCCCCAAAGCATTTTGTAAATTAAAATACACTGGATCCTATTTAAAAAAGTTTTTTTTGGGTGCTTCATATAGATATATGCCTCGAGGCATCTTCAAAATAATAACACACAAGAATTTTTTTAAATATACTAAAAATAAATATTTTTATCGTGCAATGGTGCTTTATAGTAGTGGACACAAATAGGGCGCTAGTGAACATGAGTCACACCATGGTGTTTTAATGCTTGTGGAGCACCGATTAATCTTTGCACAAAATAAAAATATACATAATTTTTCGTCAAGGGGAAGGTATTTTTTGTAATCGATGTGTTGCATTATTTAGAGAATCAGTGCGTATGTGTTTGAAGTGAGCCGGTGTGATCTAATAATTTCAAAAAAATCAAATAAAAACCTTTAGGTGTTAGCCTCTGCTAGCAACCTTCGTTATAAATGGATAGAGAACACCTTTTTGGAGAGATTTCACAAAAGAACCTCCACCAGAAGGTGTTTTCCTAGTATTAGTTAATGTAAAATACATTGTTTCTCTTATGCTTTATGCCTTCTTTAGCTATGTTTTATCATTATGCATTGCATAGAGTAGTCTAAGAGTATATTGTTGGGTTTTATTAATTTTTCTCCATATAATTTAACCTGATACTCAAATTGCACAACCCTTGAGTGCAAGTTTCTTTTAATAGTTTTGTGCTAAAACACTAACACCGCTCACCCTCATAATAAATGCAAAATGTCTCTGCCCACCCCTTAAAACATCAAACACACATTGTCTCCCCCACTCCCAACCTCATAATAAATGCACCCCTACCCTCACCCTCATAATAAACTAACATTGTCTCCTCCCACACCCATAAATGCACCATTCTCTCCATCCATGCCCACCCTCATATTATGAGGAAGCCTCATATTATATGAGGGGAGATAATGTGCATTTAAAATGCTCCCTCCACCCCCACCTTCATATTATGAGGTTGAAATTCACATTGTCTCCCCCCACCTCTACCTTCATATTATGAAGGTGAGGTTGAATGGAGATAATGTGCATTTCAAATGCACATTAGATTCATATATTCTTAGTTATTGCAATATGTATCCTAAAGAAAGACCTCGCAACATAAACTAATAAGCAAATATTAACTTATTTGACTAGGGTTTCCAAAACAACCAAATCCTTTATCTAGATTTGATACACCATATCTGGTTTAACCTAATAAAAAAAACTTGAATTTCAATATATATTCAATAATATCCATTAATAAGATTGTACTTCTCAAAAGCCTTAAACTAATTCTAAATTAGTCTCTTTATCCATTCAAAAAAGTCTATAATCTAAATTTAAATGAAAAAAATAATTAGAATAAAGCTTTGTAGCTCTTTCTAAATCATCATAAGAGTGATTATCTAACTAAAATTCATTATTCATGATTGGTCAACTCTTCCCATCTCTAACTTTGAAAATCAAACATATCTTAAATCATTTGCAAATCTCATTCAAATAATCACATGATAAAACAATGCAATTATCTAACTAAAATTCATTATTTATGATTGGTCAACTCTTCCCATCAATAACTTTAAAAATCAAACATATTATTAACTAAAATGCATTATTTATGATTGGTCAACTCTTCCCATCAGTTACTTTGAAAATCATTATCATAAATCTTTTGCAAATGTCTTTCGAATAATCACATGATCAAGCAAAGCAATGTGTTGTTTTAATTAAGGAATTTCTATTGAAAAGAATCATAGCAAATCACCAAAGAATCTTATCATTAATGAGAAACTTATGGGAGGAAAATCCTTGCCAATGAAGTCAACGGCTTAATGGTATACTATGCTTTCCAAATGATCGTGACAATTTTCCAAATAAGTTTTGGATTAACAATGTGACTCACATAATAATGTGAAAATAAATAATCACACTATAATAATATTTTTTAAATACCCATAAGACTTTTTAATCAATAATCATAAAAAAAAATACAAAGAAACATATTGTTAGTATCTAGGAAGGCAATGATTATAGCAATTGATCGGTTGTCAAAACTACATTGACTTTTTATTAATTTTAACAATTTTATAGTTATTTTATAATGTTTTGTTAAAATTAATTATTAATTTTATTTTTTTAAATAATAAAATGTGTTTTTTAGTTTTTGAAATTAAAAATTACTATTTTATAATTGGTTGCAAGCTTTGATGTGACTAAATAACCCTGGTTGGAGGTGACAATTAATTTTAAAAAATTATTTTATTTAAAAAAAATTCTAAAATTGCCACATAGTTAAAAAATGGTACACATATTAATTATTTTACAAATACCAAAGTAACATTGATTAGTTTTAAATTGCTCATTGATGGGACCATACTTACACTTTCAATTCTCTAAAAATTCCTCAAATTTTGATTTAAATACTTCAATTCCCTCAAAATTCCTCCAGATTTGATTTAAATGAATCGCCTCAAAATTAACGAAGTTGCCACCCGGTTGCCATCTAGATATTGAGTTAAAAAATGGATCACATCTTTGCATACATTAAGCTATTATAATGACCTCGGCTAGGTCCACAATCAACCAATTGATTGTTATTGTTACTATATCCTTGGCTTTTTTATTTGTATATCTTTTATGATATATTTTTTTTCAGACGAAAAAACAGTTCTAAATTTTATAAAACTGTGTCAGAAATTCGACAAATGCCAGGTTGCATAATATCATGAGGTCATAGTGATCTTACTGATCCTAATCACAAAAATACATAAGATATACAAACTGCGAGTCCACGTGATCATATTGTCCATAATCACAAAACAGTTCAACTATTCAAACTACAAAAAAAGTTGTGGATCCCTGCTGAAAGTCCAACAAAACTAATTAGTCATAATAACAAAAAAGAAAAACATATTAATCCAAGGGGGATCAATAAAGTTGTAAGGAACTAGAGTCTGTCATCAGATTTCCAAAGTATTCTTTCCATCTTATAAAACCAGTGCCCAAACCTATTGCCTACTCATTAAATTCTCTGTAAATGTGATGAAAGGTAAGGGATCTAAAATCTCTGAAAAAGCTTTGACCCTAGTTAGCCAGTGCTTCGAAACAACTGAATGTATCTTATGTTTGTTCATAGCCTAGTTGATGATGACTTTAGAGTCTCCTCTAATTTGAAGGGACAGAAAGGTTTTATACTTTGCAAAGAACAAGAGTCCCCATAAGGCCAAAAGCTCTGACTTGGTATTCGTCCCATAACCAGAATCCATAAGAAGACTAAAGGAGATGAGACCATCCACAATGATGACAATACTAGCCCCATAGTCCCCCGCATTGGAGGCATAATCAAAATAGCTAACGATACCTTCACAGACTTCAACAGGAGGACTAATTATTCTAGCAACGACAGATCTGTAGCAAGACGCAGAAAGAGAAAAGGAAGAGCAAACCTTCGTAATGATACTGGCCTTTGAAATAGGAACTTGTTGAAAAATAAATGCATTGCGGTCCTTCCAAAATTCCCAGAGAAGAAGGAAGAGAAAACTGAGCGAGAGACCATTAGCTTGCTGCCATCGCTTAAAATTTTCCACTAAAGAGGGAAAATCCCAGATCCAAGTACCCCTTAATTGAGAGCACAAATCCTGACCGGTTTTTCTAAACACCTGACAAGCTCCAAAGATGTGTTCCACTGATTCCAAATTTTGACAACAAAAAATACATCTTCCAGGACCCTCAAACACCCAACGTTGGAGATAGTCCCAAGTAATAATTTTTGCATGAAGAGTGAGACAACATAAATATTTGATTTTTCTCATAACTTTCAGATTCCACAATGCCTTATACCATCCTCGAGCCTCCAAGGCTTCCGAAGCTTTGAGTGATGCAACATAAGCCAGGTTTGCAGTTACACTGCTCGATAGATTGTTTTCCTTCCAAATAATATTATCTTGACAATTATTAAGGGATATGCTCGCCTCCAGAAGGGAGACTTTGAAGGTGCTCCATTCAGTATCCAAATCCCTTGAAAGTCCCAAATTAGAGGACGTGAGACAATCTAGAAGATGCTTATTAGCCTGGACGAAGACCTGATTAAGCAGATACAGATTTTTATAGTGTAACCAATCCCGAAGTGGCTACGACAGTGTAGAGCATGGAATGCCCAGGATCGGATCCAGCCCAAGAAAAATTGAAATACCACGACCAGGTAACCAACAGAGATAAAAAAAAATGTTGGGAAGAACTAAGAGCAGACTACGCCACACCGGTGACACCCTCTCCAGTTTTTAATTGAATCTGCGCAACCAAATATCAAAGGGCATCCGAGCCATGTACTTGGATTAATAGTAATTCCCCACAACCCCTTGTGATGTAGAGCTCACCACAAGGACTTACCACACAGAGCCGAATTGAAGTGTTTCAAGTCTTTTATCCCCCATCCACCCCAGCACTTAGGTCTTGAAAAGGATTTCCAGTTGGCTAGATGAATCCTTCTCTTATCAATGACCCCCATCCATAAAAAGTGAAAAACAATCCTTCTGATATTTTGAATAATCGTGGCTGGTAGAATAAACAGTGACATCGAATAAACATGGAATCAATTGTAGGGCTGAGGTGGCCAAAGTGACCTTACCACCCAAAGATAACCATCTAGGAACCCAATGGTTGACTCGATTCTACAACTTCTTGACAAGCCAAGCCCAATCATCACAACATTAATTGTTTGGTCTATAGTGAAAACCCAAATAAGTGAGTCCTTCATTAAGGGGTTTCCAAGGGAAGGAAAAAATATTGCCAATTGAGGAGATAACCTCCTAAGAGATATTCATAAAACTGAAGGCTGATTTTCTCACACTTACCGACATACCAATCGATGAACAAAACAAATCAATCAGAGACTTGAAGTGTTTCCATTCTAGAAGACTGCCATCCCCAAATAGCAAGACATTGTCAACAAAGAAAATATGAGTGAGGTACATTGTACCTGTAACTTTTCAGCCCTTAATATTCTTTTCTTTTTTTGCCTGGGAGATAAGAAGGATGAACCCTTCTATGATCAGAAGAAACAAATAAGGAGATAGGGGGAAACCCTATCGTATACCTCGAGATCCTAGAAAAGACTTCGTAGGGACTCCATTGATTAGAACCTTAAAATTGGCGGAAGTGACACAAAGCATAATCCATCGAACCAAATCAAACGGAAGACGAATTTGTAATAGAATTAACCTAAAAAAAGTCCAATTTACCTTGTCGAAAGCCTTCTCTAAGTCAAGCTTCAGGGAAATAGCAGGTGCTCTTTTGATCTTCACTGAGTGGAGGCCTTCTTGAACTAGACCCACAACATCCAAAATTTGTCGATAAGGAAGAAAGCCAAACTGTTCAGCTGAGATGTGTGTACCAAGAAAGGGCTTGAACCTCTCTGCTATGATCTTGAACACAAACTTATACAGTGGGTTGCACAACGCTATCGGTCTAAAATCACCAAAGGAAGAAGGCTTGTCCACTTTAGGAATTAAGGTCAAGAAATTGCTGTTGAGAGAATCAGGAATACAACCATTCAGTCGAGAACCCTCCACCGCCTCCACCATTTCCTGACCAAATAGATCGAAAACATGTAGAAAAAATTCTACCGTGCAGCCATCGGGCCCGAGGCTCTTATCTTTAGTGAAGAGACACAGAGTGGACTCCAACTCTTTGAAAGTGACAGGTACAGAGATAAGACGACCATCATCTTCAGAAAAATAGGAAGGAAAGAGTTCCACTATTTCAAGCTAGTCAGATATATTGAAACAGTCCAACTCCCGATATAGCTTAGAAAAAAAGGATTTGGAAATCCTTTTGATAGATCCCGAGTTGGAGACAATTGTATTATCACTATCCTTTCCCTCCCATATAGATTTGGTGACCCTTCTCTTGTTGGAAAAATTATAGAAATATCGAGAGTTTTCATCCCCAACGAGCAACTAGATTTCCCTGCTTTGCTGATGAAGAGTTTCTTCCTTGTGGGTAAGGATTTTAATACGGTTAGAGTGGTGGGATTTAAGGGCCTCCTGAAGAACCTCAGATTCAGGATCGACAAAAGGAGAGTTTTCAATAGTGCAAATATCAGTCTCAATTCTATAGATATCCGAACTCATAGCTTGTTTCTTCAACTTTTCCCAATTTCTGACCACAAGTTGAAGCAGTATCAAATTGTGTAAAAAGGATTTCATAGGACTAGCGGAGGAGGAAGGAGCATAAAACATTAAGGACCATTCATTCTTGATTAGATCATTAAAATCCTCTTCCGTAAGCCAAGTCAGATTAAACTTGAAGGGGTACTAGATAAAATCTCTGTTGAAGTCTACCCATAGAATGACAGCCTTGTGATTCGATATCCCACTCGACATATGCCAAGTTCTATAATTTCCCAAATCCACACAAAGATCTTCGGCCATGAAATATATGTCCAATCGCTTTGCTATAGAGTGAGAGCCAGCCCTCCCATTGTACCAAGTAGGAGAAATTGCGATAGGAGAAATATCTTGAAGGTTGGAGTCTTTGAATAAGGAAATAAAATAGTCTGCCTGCGGGTTGCATGGTCTACCGGCACCCCATACTTCTTCCATTGACCACGTGAAATTTAAGTCCCCTCCCAATATGAGAAAAGGGAGATCAAGAAAACCCCTGGACTTAACAGAATCCCAAAACATTTGGCGGTTATCATAAGGACCATAAATATTCAGAAGAGAGTCAAGGTGCTCAAACCTTAATTAAAGCTTGCCTTGGAGAAGAATACTTGCCATAGAATGATAGGCTTGAAGATCATCCAATTGAGGATTCCATGCAGCAAGGGTGCCCCTTGACATCCCTAAGGCATCCCACGCATAGACCTTCCATCCAGGACGCAAACGTAAAAAGAAATCACAAGCAGGATCACAAGTAGACATAGTTTCTTGAAGGAAAACCACCGCAGGAGTGCACTGGTCAAGTAACCTCTTGAAGGCGGTATGTTTCGGGATTCTGCCTAACCCTCTGATGTTAAAGGAGAGGAGGTTCATCGGTCAACCAGAGAAGGGGCCAAGCCATCTCTAAGAACCCAAGAACAAGAGTCAAAACTTGAAGGTGAGGCCAAGGGGAGACCTCTGCTACCTAGAAAAACCACCTTAGGGTTTACAAAGGATGGTTCACGAATGGAGTCTTTGAGCCCCTTCATATTACCCTTACTAGATTTATTTGTTCTACGGATGGAAACATTGGTCGTTCAAGCGGCAGAGAGGGAGAAGATATCAGAAGGAGGGGGATCATCAACATCATAAACCTTGAGTGGAGGGAAAGAGGCCACAGAGGAAATGTTAAAATCTCCATAGACCCCCAACGACGAAGGAAAGGCCATAGACTGATTAAACAAAGCCAAATCTTTAGGATATCTGTCAGAGAGAGGCGAGGGTGACAAAGAGATATTGAGATCACTCCCAAAAGAGGGGGAAGATGAGGTAGTAAGATTCCCAATTCCCTTGGAAAGGGATACCAAGTTATCATCCCCAAAATCTTGGAGAGAAGACAGAGCAGAGGAGTTTGGGGTATCACTGCCCTCGAGTAGAGTACAAGGTAAAGGAGGAGTCAGGGAAGGGGGACACAAGGATGCAACAGGATCATCTAACATTTCCAACACCACCAGAGCAACAAGAATGTCTTCGGCAGATAAAATATTCAATAGAAGAGGAATGTGACTAGTGAACTTACCAACGGAATTGGTTGCCGAGGACCTGTTCAGCGGTATCGGAAAACCAATCTCCCTGTCTGGTGACTGAAGAGGAATATCCAAAGGCTCCACATCAACTCTTGGGCCCTTCGACGTGCAGAGCTCCTTTGAGTGACCTATCTTTCGACAGATGTGGCACCTAAATGTGACTTTCCAATAGTCGAGCTTCTGAATGAATGTGCCACCATCCCACTGAACTTCAAGTTCATGAGGTAACCCCTCAAAAAGGCCCATGTCCACCATGGCTCGAGGAGCTGAGCGATCGAAAACCAGTAGCTGCTCATCCTCAATAAGCATAAAATACCCTATCGAGTTCACCACAGATATAAACCCTTTGAGATTCCAACATTGGATTGGAAAATCAGGAAGGATGACCCAAAGATGTCTATGGAAAAACTTCTCATTCCGAGGGTCGAAAGTCGAATGCCATCGCATAAGGACGAGGGATCCTTCCCCCACAATCCAATAGCGGCTCTCAATGATACCACAATCCTTTTTTGAAAGGAACTAAAACGAGGTCCAACCATTCACAAGGGATAAAATCTTTGAAACCAACTTGACCAACGGTTTCCACTTCTCACGGACCCAAGACACGACTGCAGATCGAGATAACTTAAGGTATTTGAAACGACCAACGAGGGCTCTGAGAGAGAGAGTAGAAACCATGTAAATAGTAACGTCTTAGCCTAGTACACATACACTTTTTCCATTCTTCACTGGTTCAAAAGAGAGCTTAATAGAAGAGGACCTAGCCAGGAATAGAAACCGAGTCCCGTCAGGATAATTGCCTTCCACAGTCCTTGAGGTAGGGCCAAAACCTGGGCCACCCGTAGCTGAGAAAGAAGACAGGAGAAGCTTCTCCGAAGAAGGACCAAGAGCAGAGACATGGAACAAGGCATGAGGGTTTGTGCGCAAACTCGGTGAAGTAGACAGCGCCATCATGACAAAACAAGAGACAAAAACCCTAAAAGAGAATGAAAAACCTACAAACACCAAAAACCATGAAAACTTCCCACTTTTTGGTATCTCTGGTTGGTACTTAACCTGACCCAAAAGTCAGGTTGAACTCTAGAGGGCCTAAGATAAACGCACCCAGAGTAGGGCTGAGGAACAAAAAACCAGCAGAGAAAGTGCCCATTAGGAAAAAATCATTGCCAACCAGTAAAAAAACTCTCGATAGATAAACTCTGACAGTCATATCACAAAAAACACAAACCCACCCTAGAGACGGAATAGAAGACAAGAAAATAATAATAATGAGATGACCCAAAAAGATGGGGAGCATAAGACACCAAAGGGTTGGACCACCAACCAATGTAGCTAACCCTTGAGTGTACCCAGTGAAAGAGCCTAGGAGGAAAAACCGATGAAAAACGACGTAGACCTGTCCTCGAAAAAAGTGCAGAGACCATGGGATGCCACAAGGTAAGCAATGGCTGCACCAGGTGCCTCAAAGGATGGAAGGACACCGAAGAAAACTCACCAAAAACCCAAAAGGTAAAAGGAAGGAGAAAGCAGTTTAAACAGCTAAACGTAGGACTGGATGACGCTCACCAGGAGAACGATAAGTGTTAGAGAGCCTCAAAACACCGCAAAACCCTAGCGTCCAGTGGCTGCCAACCAAGAGAGTTGTAGAGCTCCATCCTCCTTTTATGATATAGAGTACATTAGTTCTGTTCTTATGGGAACGAATGCCCTGAGAAGTCTCATTCACCTTTTTTAATGTCATTTTTTTACATAATTAAATTATCATCTTTCAATCCAATTTTAATTGTTGATATCTTTGGTAGTCTGTATTGGATTTATCAATCTACAATTTAGACCTCTTTCTTTAGACAACACCTTTTATATTTGCGATTCTAATTATTCCAGGTAAATTTTGAACAAATATTTAAAAAAATCGAATGAAGGTATTTAAATATTTATTTAAGTTAATAAGCATAAATTGTATACACTCTCCGTTTCCAGGGCCAGGAGTTAGATGGGGCATACTTAGTATCCCATTCCAATCGAACTAAGTAAATCATGGTCTAAGAGTTGTTATATAAAAATTCAAGCTATGAAATGGATGTTAACATTTGGAGTGAAGTAGAGTGTTAATGATCCGGAGGAGATAAAAGAAAATTATGAATGATGAGTTATTTCACAATGAAAAGACAAAATAAAATTATGAATGCCGAGTGATCACAATGAGGAGGTAAAGCTGAAAAGGAAAACATTTATTTAGTTTTATAATAAATTAAAATAATTCAAAACAATATATAAAAGGTAAAAGTAAGAAATATTTTAATATTTAGCAAAATTTTGCTGTACATAAATAAGAAAAAATATTGAAAATACCTTGGTAAGCCTACACAGAATTGTCAAGGTGTGGGATGACAATGATCAAGTTTCATATGAGATGGAGTCACTCACGGGAATAACATTGAAACACCAAACCATAGAACTTTAATCACATCAGAAGGAGGCAATGTGTGTTATGAAAATGCCCTTGTAGTGGGAAGATCTAACAAATATTTAACTTATTATTAACCTCTTTTTGTTATAAGTGAAATTAATAAAAATATATATATTTTTAATAAATTATGAGTCTTAACAGGGATCAAATTTGAAGGGCAGGGTCCCATTTCACTTTGAAGGGCCGCAAGAAATTGAACCCTTCAATGTTGACATGTAAAAATAAATTATTCTTTTTATTTGAAAATATAAGTGTACAACCAAATTTCATTATTTATTAAAAGCTGTGTATAGAAAAAAATGACAATAAGAAGAAATCCCAAGTGATTCAACATTTACATGGAATTAGTGAGGTAAACCATGTACATGATGATTTATCACGTCCAAATTTCTTTTATGGGGGATTACTCAAGAGTTAGTATAGAGGAGGAAAGACTAAAATAAAGGTTGAGAATGAAGAACATGTAGCGGTGATGGAATATGAGATTGAAAAAAAAGGGCATTTAGAAAGAGATTGGTGCACTTGTTTTGTTAAAGTGAACATAGTGACAACCGTTAGGAGTATTTGTTTTTTGTATTGCATTGTTCTTTGGCCTATTTATTTTGTGAAGGGAAATTTGTGTTTCCTTATCATGCAAAAGTGATTGGAGTAGTTGAGAACCACTTGCGACCTTATTTGAATGCATAATATGAAATTGGAGATGAAAGTAGCCTCATGGGGTACTAAAGCTTATTTGAGTCTAGAATTGTTTTGAGAAGAGCTCCACTACTAGAAGTTCTATGTTACAAGGCTAAAAGAGATCAGGCATGAGATTCCTAACATTAATAACAAAAACTAAAAAGATGATTTTTGTCCAGTGCCAACATATCCACCTAAAACTAGTGTACTTATAACATTGTAGATCCCTCGGAGATTTAAAATTGTTGATCCTTGTTGTGACCACTTGATCACTATCATAACCAATGGTTTAAAGAAACAACATAAAAGTAAAAAAAATAGAAGAATAAACTTTCCATGACATTTTACCTGACATGTTTTGAAACGAACTTTTCTGCATGCTATTAAAATCATTGGCCAAAAAATGTTACAAATACCATCACAAAGCTAATTGATATGTTTGTCCATATGGACCCAGTTCGTGAGTAACTAGTCATTCAAGTTCAAACTCCACCTAATCCCTAAGCATCGTCTTCACCATAATAAACCTAAGTATTGGAACACTTGAAAATTTGTCCTTCAAACTTTAGTCTTGAGTCTACTAACATCTAGATGTCAAATTAGAGGGATTGATAGGGATTCCCATTTCTATTGTCAAAACTCGATGCATATAATTATTATTCAAACACAATGAAAAAGTATCCTTCAAACTTCAATGTGGATCTTACTAGCATCTGGATCTCACACAAGAAGAAGTTTGAGAGGGTTTCCACAATTATCTTTTCAAAATTCTATCTTATATTTATGTGAAAAGGTTAGACAAAAATCATGGACTATTATATACTGTAATCTCTTTGTGATCCTTACATGATTCAAAAATGTCATTTTGACAAAAAAACATATTTACAATCTCTTCTCTTAAATTCGGGGTTGATAGGTTTGAGGAGTGGTATCCAAGGTAATTGTAGACTCCATTTGATATGTCAACATTACAAACCTTTATCAAGTTTCATCATCAATACAATGAGTCTAGTTGAGTAACGGATAAAGATTTATTAATATATCTTTAATAACACATTTCAAGAGAAAACTAGGAAATTGATAATGTTGACTATATAACTAAGACCAAAGCCAAACCCTAAAAATGTTAAGCTAGATAATAAGGAAGTCTAAGTTGTGATTAAAACAAACACCCTAAATTGCTACAATGATTCTAAACTTAGAATAGAATAAAAATCTAAATTAAATTTATTAATATTAAATATTTTGCTTAATGAATAAATTGTGAATTACTTAACCTATTTTTTTTTTATAAACTATATAACTAAATGTAATATGTAATTCTAACCTAGAAATACTACAAATTTTTATATAAAAGAATAATTTAAGAGAAAGTTTTAATAATCAGTGAGTTATTGGCCATAATCTCTGAAATATTTAATGTAAAAAAACAACCGAAATGATCATATCTCATTTACTCTAGTATAATCTAAAAGGCATAATTCTAATAAAAATTAAAACTTTAATATTAATCTACAACTTAATCTTGTATTGCTATCTAATCTTTTTATAATAAAATTTAACTTGGATTTCATTAAAGAACACTGTAATAATTGAAGAGGGGCATCTTTTTTAATAATGTAAATGAGGTCAATTATGGTAAAAAAAAGTTTTTGTTTTAGCAATTCATCTCGGATTATTTTTATATTCAAAGGTAAAAGTTTTATTTTATTTATTTCTTTCCTATTATAATTTATAGTTTATGGTCAATTTGGAATGTACACAAACTTATTGGAAATTGGAAATGAAAAGAAAATAATTTCAAAGCAATACTTGCATACCCCAAAGGAATAGTGATTGAGACTAGTCACAATAGTAAGATGGAGATATACCCCTCTAGGTGAAATGCACCATGAAAAACATGTTATCTTACCTATGTAATAGAAAACTCTCCTCTCCCTATATATTGATTTCAATGCCTGTAGTTCCCATAATGTAATGAAATTGAGTTGGCATGCTCGTAGTGCCTATAATGGTTCAGTTTATCTGTTCATGAACTATTCATGAACAAATCTATCTATCCATGACATAAGAAAGAGTAGGTGAGTAGGTAGACTGTAGTAAGGGAGGGAGCACAAAGCAAGAACCAAAGTCAATACAAATTGAAATGGTTTACATCCAATGCATACATTACACATTCTTATCCATGTGGTGTCCCTGATGTAGGGGTCATCCTCATAAAAGTAAATACCTTATATTCCCTTAATTATATAAATCCTAGAAATTGGAAATAAAATTGAAAAATTATTTCCAAGTCTCTCCAATATTGACATCTTATCCTAGATAATTTACGGAAACACTTCAAATTCTCCAACAAATGTCAAGTATTTTAAACTTTTAATTTTGATTTTGTTTTGTTTTATTATGGTTTTTGGCTTTCGGATGCACACAAAATAATTGTAAATCGGAAATAAAAAGAAAAGCATGGCCACCACCTAAATGTTTTAGGAGCAACAAATATTTATTCAATGTCCCAGATCCCACAAGAGATGACTATAATACACACTCGATTATTGTGTGGAAACATATAATTCACATCTCTATGGCCCTCGTACAATTCATATTGGCAACCGTTGAGGCATCTTCTTCCATTCATTCCATGGAGCAAGATATCATACAAATATGGAGACACATGTGGAGATACAACTTTATCATTACTTTAGCTAATTCAAGTCCATACATATATAAATAAGTCTCTACCCTCCCGGTCCCTAGAGCATATAGTTTATTGAACTTAGACAAGGGACAACTTTGTTGGGTCGGTGAAAAAGTTGGTCATTAGGTCGTTGATAAGATAAGGCATTGGATTTTGGAAGGACCTTTGAATGGAGGATTGATTGTGCTCGATGGTGGCTCTATTGGTAAAGTGTGATTGAGCCTACCTAAAAGAAAAACCCCAAAATGTAATACCTAATGCTTTCAGGCAACAACTTTTTTTATCAACCCTAAATTCAATAGCTATGAATCATGTCCTCCCCAAATGCTCAATTCGAAGTGATGAAACAAAAACCCCAATTTTAGGTGGATTATGGATAGTCCCTCTAATGTATATCGATTTTATCACCCAATTCGAAGTGATCAAACAAAATCCCCAATTTTAGGTGGATTATGGATAGTCCCTCCAATCTATATCGAGTTTATCAGCTGTATAGGAAAGGTTAGGTATTTATTAGTCCACTATAAAGGAAGAAATTATAATTCTCCAACAAATATCGCTACAAGTTGGGTGTCTAGTGTCTACCATAGTCAACAAGGAAGATGAATCATAAACACATGTTTGGGAGGTTTGCAAAAATGACGATGTTGAAACCATATTCTTTGTTAGATCACTGCACTCCCAGTCCCTCATTCATGAACATCCATCGAGGATTCCCTTGTTTAGATATATTGGTAGAGAATGTTTTCTTCTTGTTTCCATTATTAGAAGGATGACAGGAAAACAGAGGGGTCAGAGTCTACAACATTTATAGTGTCGGTTGTTAAATATTTTATCCTTTCAACCTTTGGATTTCATTAAGTAAATTGGAATAATTAAAACATTTGTATTCAATTATTTTTCTTTCTTTCAACCTAATGTTTACAATTCACGATAGATAAAGAGCATTGACATATTTGGAACTCAAATACTAGGATCTTTCTGCTTGCTCCTCTACCCAAACGAAGCTGTGGTTCTAGACTATGAAAAGTATATAGTATTTTGGTTCTGATTTCACTTATATACTGGGTTTTTTTAGGGTTACATCTATTTATTATTCGAGACTTAGTATGGCGGACGCACGGTTGCATAATACATTACAAATTTCAAACAACATTTTGGATGGGGAAGTTTTAAACCCTTATATTTATAACACGAGAAGGGACTCCAACAAGCAAGACATTTAACATTTCTCCATATATAAAATGTTACACATGTACAAAATTTTGTAAATACCTGTAAATTCACGATAACCAAGTCAGCAACTTAGCTCTGCAAAATCTTCTAGAGGAAATAGAAATTAGGGAGACACTGAAACAAGGAATTGGAGAGTTGAGAGTCCGAGTCTCGACCTCAGACTGTACTATACTTGTAAACCCACGAAATTTTTTTTTCTCCCACAGACTTCACCAATATCTTTAATTTCAGGGAAGCTCAATCCAGCCTACCCAACATTCTACCTTTGCTTCTCTTGCTCCTACCTGTGACATAGGTGGCACCTTCGAGTTGTGCACTGCAGAAGAAACGAGGAATTAGAATGTGTAGATGTTTCCTTCTACAGAAATATGATTGAAAGAAACACCATCTCAATTCCCCAATATCTCAATGCTCCTGAGATGGTTTACCTTGCCCGAGTTAGGAAAATGCATGTTTGTGTATTTAAGATGATTACAAAAAAGTCATTTTATAATTGCTTCTACATAACATTTATATATATGTGCAGATGAGGGAAAAATGTGTATTATTTTCACGAGGTGTCCGAATACTTTCAGATATCATTCTTTGTTTTGAGGGATCTTAGGGAGCAGATCAGAGAGCCCATGGGAGGAAGAGGATGAAGAAGAAGAGGAATCAAGTCAAAGGGTGAGGCGAGTGAGGAGGTGAGACATAATAACAATATTTGCAGGAGCAAACCACTAGTGGTATAATGATGGCAACAAGCCTCTCCAAATCATAGTCATTGCTGACGCAGCTATCCCTCATAATTAGCTTCAGTGCAATAGTTAATGTGTAAGCATCCTGACAAATTAAGTAATGATAATATTCAGTTAGGTATATGAGAAATTCTTTCATTTCTTTTAGAGCTAACTATATGCATATTGTACAACCCTTCTCTCTGGTTGGAACTCCATTCCAGTTGCCTTTGTCTCTGCTTCCTAATCCTCTTCCTCTAATGAGACGGGCAAACTAAGAGGTCTAAGTGGACTGTGCGAGACTAGGAATGTTGATTAAAATGATTATGACTCTAGTAAACAGATGGAAACTGGAATAAATATTGGAATCTTGGACTAACTAGTATGTCATATATGATTCATGAACACAAACAAAAGGTGTCACGTTGCTACCCTGCTACCAAATATTTGTCATCCCAATCCTGTGGTGGTCATAGAAATGCCTGGCACTGGGTGAAACCCTGGTATGTCAACTTACAAACCCATTGGACTAGGTTAGGTTCGAATATGGAAAATATTGTTCAATGCATTGTAAATTACAACTTGTAATTTGTAACCCAAAAACAACACCATTAGTTTTTCCTTATGGAGCCTTGACAATGGAGGGTTGTCAGATCAATTCACCATCCATAGATATGACTCATCTGAGCATTTAGTTTCATATCATATACTCAAATACTCAAGTGCCTTTTAAGTTGTGAGATCATGTGACTCGGTGAATAAGAATATGCCAAATGGAAAACCAAGTTGGCAGGCTGGCATTCTCTCAGACCAAGATTTAATAAAGTTAGTGAATCAATAATGCATGTCAATGCCATTAAATGCTTTAAAAGTGAACACGGAAGTTGAACTTGGCACTGGGCAACACAGTGGCCCACCATGGTCTATGCCCAGGGGGATCGAGATCTTCATCCATGATCCAACTATTTGAGGGCACTTGGGCAGACTCCGAGTCTCAACTCTTCCACAGTCCACCGAATCATTGATAACCCCTGGAAGGGAAAATTTTGTAGCTTCCCTTATGTTGCAAATTTACCCATGCTTACTCAATTTCATTATTGACAGGATGGAAATGAAACTAATTTTTTTTTGCATGGTAAAATTCCTTGTGGCCTTTTATGAAGGGTAAAATGGCCTTTGAAGGGCTCTCAAGGCTTCTAATTTGAAGCCTGAGTCCTAATCAAAAGTCATGGGATAACCTTTTTAAATTTTGGTGCAAGTGAAACTAAAAAAAAATTTGAAACCATTTTTCATTTCTAATTTTTTTATTTAAATAAAGTAATCAAATTTACATTACCATAGAGAACTAGTGTTTTTTTTTAAAACTCAAACTTTCACCATTTTGTGCAAAGAAATTTGGGTAGTACCCCATTCCTATTTGGGTATTACCCCATTCCTATTTATTGGTATTAAGATTGAGAGTATATGTTTTGAGATGTTAACATATTGTTTTGAGTTAATTAAAATAGATCTTTTATAAATGATATAATTTTTTTATTTATTTTAAAATATAATAATAAATTATTTTATTTTACATTATTTTGGATTTAATATTCATTTAAAAGTTTGATGTTTTAATTTTTTTATTTACTATATGATGTAAATATAAAAATTAAAAATATACTTTTTAACTTTTATAAAGTTATAATATTAAAGTTAAATATAATTTACAATTTTTATAAAGTTTTAATATTAAAATTGGTTTCTTATTTATTAATTTTTTTAATTATCCAAGACTTTTAATATAAACATTTTTTCATTGTCACCTAAGAAGGTAATGATTTTTTATTAAACAAACAAAAATAAAAACAAAAAATTAGATGAAATTAAAGGGATTAATATTTTAGTTAGCCTTCAAAAACTCAACATTAGTTATATTTTGGATTCATATTTTATATTTAAAAAAAATGATTTAAGTATTAGTTATATTTTTGGATTCATATTTTTTATAGAGAGTAATGGTTTTAAATGTTTACTTATTTGTTTTTATAGTTTTGTTCACAAGTATCTAATAGATGGTAAATAAATGATATTGTATTTTATTTTATTTTTATTCATTTTTTTACCAACAAAAATTAATAAGTTTACTCAACAAATTACTATTTTAAGCAATTCAAAACAATTTTTTGCTAAAATATCATTTAAACCATTTATAATAATAATGTTTATAAGACAATATAAAATTAAACAATTTAAAAAAGAAATCAACATTACATAATAAGATGAAATTAACCTTACATGTTCTACTCAATATATTATTTTAATTAAATAATTAAGTTAACATTACATAAATTAATGAATTGTTTTACTAAATATATTATTTTAATGAAAGAATAAAAAATAAATTGGTTAGTAATATTTTTTTTTTTTTATGTTAGATAGATATATTATCTATATATGAATAGTTTTTGAAGATTTAATTTTTTAATTTATAATAATAATATTTATAAGGCAATCTAAAATTAAATAATTAAAAAAAAGACATTTAAAATTAAATAAATGAATTCAACTTTACATGTTTTCAAGATCTATTATTTTCAAATGTTGCAAATTATGAAAAGATGATTTATTTAAAGTATTTATTTTGTTTATTATTGTTTTTAGTTATAAGAATGAGTGAAATTACTCAATAAATTGTGATACAGTCAATTAACTTTGTTACAAAAATATGAACTAAAATTATTATGACACAAAATAATCCCGAAATAAGTACATTGTCTATCAAAATATAATGATTGTCCATCACAACCATTGTACATTATCTACTAACTATTTAACATCACAAAATAAACAATTAAAATGATATAAATACAATGATAATTATATATAATCATTAACACAATCATAATCAAATGTTAATGTTAATTAATTAAAGAATAAAACATAAAAAAAATATAATACTAAATCAAAGATTAGCTACTTTGCTGCTACTATTTTCTAAAACACTATTACAATAATCCTCCAAACCTGTAAAACTTTTTAATCAATAATCATGAAAATAAAGCATAAAAAACATTATAATTATTTTCCAAAATAGTATTACAATAATCCTCCAAACCCCTCGAATGTAAAGCTGATGATGATCCAGCTGATAATGACTCACACAAAGAAAAGAACGGGAATAAAAGTTCATATATTTCAATGGAGTATATTGTAATCAATCGAAGATTTAAACCACTTTCTTTATTGACTTTTTATTTTTCATTTTTAATTCTTTAATTTATCTATCTATATTTTGCGAAATGTGGTAAGAGGTGTTGGAATCCACTTTTCTATTGACTTTTATTTGCCAAAATTTGATAGAAGATATTGGAATCGTAAATTTTACGTTGTGAGATTGAATAAGACAAGTGTCAAATTCAAATGTTAAAATTTATTTAGAATAATAAAAAATTATGATTTAACTAAAATTTAAATAACTATAAAAAAAAAATTAACTTAAAAATTAAAAAACAATTAAAAAAATTAAAATCAACGCATGTTTAGAATAAATGTTTAGATAGCCCCTCCAATACAGAGAAGACATATAATTAATTAAATAATGAATAATAAATAAACTAGAACTCCAATACATAGAAGACCTATAATTAATTACATAATTAATAATAAATAAACTAGCCCCAACACTTCACGAAAGGAAATTTAGGTTTTGGAAGAAAAAATGAACCATACCCTAAGGATTAGGAGTTTGACCAAAAAAATCTTTTAATAAAATAAGTTAGTTTAGTTATTAGTTATGGAAATTGTATAATTTAAGTGTTATAAAGTATTTGAAAGCATTTATAAATTTAAAAATACTAGCATACTCTTAAAGAAGGGAAAATGAAACACAGAAAATAACTTCTATATGTTTAAAAAATAAGAGAAAGTTGTGTGTAGATAATATAAGTTTATGTGATGAAAGCAAGTCTAGAAAAGTAAGTGAAAATAAGTTACATCAAACTTCTAAATTGTCATAAAAGTGAAAATAAGTTTCCTCCCAAAGGCTTTTGTATATAAAGTTTTTAAATTTGAAAACATTCGGTCAATAAGTCAATGTTTTTGCCTCAATCATTTGAATGCCAATGGAATCTTACAAAGCAAAATGGTCCAAAAATCCAAGGGGTATAGTTATAGGATTTTTCCAACTTTTAGGTAGCTTTAGAGAACCTCAAAACTGGATGTGGGGGAACTATACCTTTGAAACTGAGACGTGACCTAGATGTGGAGAGACTATATCTTTGAATTTGAAACTTGAACTATGTGAGACATCAAAATTTCTCCACATCATAACTTGCACAAGCGACACCATTTTTCTTGTCGACCATTCGCATGGGTCCTCTTATAATCTCATGTATTGAAGATTATTGAATGGCCAAATAAGGTTGACAGGTCAAGAAAATATTTTGTTTCAAGTTTTTAACATCCCAAGTTAATCTTCGTATTGAATATCGATAGTATATACTCAGGATGTCCTTTAGTAGCTTGTTGCTTAATTTTCATGAAGTATTGGATGCAGAAGTCAACCCCCTTCCGCGCACATATTGTAGCTTAGGGGGCACAAGTTTTGATAGACGTAAGAATTCCATTGAATTTCTTTTACTTTTTCTTTTCACTACACGTAAAGGCAAAGGTATGGTGCCCTTCACTCCTTGCGGATCCCAAAACCATCACAATGGAATGTGGAGGCCCTCTGAGTCGTAAGCTTTGATATATGAAATTGAAAATTACAATCCAACCAACACAAAGTCATTTTCTTATTGTTACATTTCTTTGCAAAATAACTAATATAAATATGACTACTCATTAGACTCCCATAAACCTTTCCTCAACCTTCAGATTCGCATAAGTTTTTCTTTCTTTTTCAAGTTATGCAACTTCGGTTAGTTCCATTAGTAGAGCTCATTGTTGGATATTTTTTTTTCAAAACCATGGAGCCGCCCTGGCCTATCGAATTTTTAAATCCTGACCAAACTTCAAATCACCCACATGTTTTCCAATGCAATGTATTTCTGGATCATAGAGTTTGGGTTTTCAAATGTACAAACCAAGTGTCTGGTGGACCTACATAGTTGTGTTTCAGATGATATGCATGATCGCCAAGTGTCCCATGGAAACTGTGGAAGTAGACGGTTCGAACGATATAGATATGGATGACAAACTATGAAAATTGGCTAAGAGATGTTGTTGAGAGCTCTTCGCCCATCGACTTTGGCGTTGGACATAAATCATCATTATTAATGATTTATTGCATCAATCTTCTATAAGTATTGATGTTTGGATACATAACTACCGCATGGGGAAATAGAATGGTGCTTGTTGATTACCATGAAGACAATGCATTTAACAGTATTCAAATGAGGAGGTTGCAACTTGTTGATACTAAAGCTTCTCTCTTGGAACATTGTATAATGACGATGAAGTCCCAGAATATCATATGGATTTGCTTGAACAAACATCCCAACTCTTCTCTACCTTCCTGGATTCTAATGAAGAATTTAAGGCTTCTACAGGTGTCGGGGAGTGCAACTAAAATATTTTGGAAAGAAGAATCACAGGTAAATCGAAATTCACTATTAACAGGTTAATAGAAATCCGTTGTGTTAAAGTTTTTTATGTTTAGTTCGTATTAAAATCACCATATGTAAATATCTAGCTGATGGCACATGTAAACATTTTGTAGGCATCTTAGAAGCAATACACAAAGAAATTTCCCGTCTCATGGCCATCAAACACGAAGAAAAATGAGATGGAAAAGCCCAAGTATTTTCATACGAGGATTTGCATAGCATACATTACCTACAGGCATCAATCTGTGAATCGATGAGACTTTATCCGTCGATCGTCTTGGATTCCAAGCATGCTCTCTGTAACAACGTTCTGCCAGAGGGAACTATCGTGCATATAGGCACTCGAGTGACTTACCACCCAGTACACCATGGGTCGTAGGGATGCCATTTGGGGTATCGAATGCCTCAAATTCAAAGCAAAAATATGGTTGAACAAGGATGGGAATTTTACCCCGTAGAGTCCCTTCAACTTCACAGTCTTCCAAGGCGGTGCATGGGTCTGTCTGGGAAAAGGTATGGTGTTTATTCAGGTGAAATATGTTGCAACAACTGTGGTTTCTATGTTCAGATTGCAATTCCTAGTTGAATATTCGACTATGGGAAATCCAAAGTTCATTCACACCTTGACTGCGTCCATGAAGGGTGGTTTTCCCATTCTACTTGAAAATAAGAAGGTTGATTGATATCCCTAGTATCCCAATCATAACTTCGTTCGTTTCATTCTTTTTCACTTATAAAAATACATTTATAAAATAAAGGAGATCCAAATACCATCAATTATACTTTAAGATTTTAACTCTCATTTATTATAATCCTTGAAAAAATTAATATATAAATCCCCTGTCCTTTTCTTGAAACAAAATTTCAACCAGGTTCTCAAAAAATTAAAATATAATCCCCTATATTCTTCTTGAAACAAAATTTCAATTAGGTAAGAACCCATAGATTTAATAAAATAATAAAAACAATATATGTTTGCTCAGATAATTTTGATTTGGAATTATAAAAAACAAGTTCTCTATGCATAAGAAATCTTAATTTAGCATGGATTTATACTGGTATGGAAAATCGAAAAATATTGTGATCATAGTATAGTTTAAAATATGAACTTCTCTTCTCCTGAATTTCCCTCTTTGTGTGAGGTTAGGGTCATTGCTATGAGATTCCGATTGCACTGCATTGGTCAAATGCATAGTTTGTATGCCACAAACAAACCAACAATAAATAAATACATGACATAAGAGGTATTTAACGCTGAGATGGATGATATTCATTAATCAATATACGTGGCAGCAGGCACAAAGGAAAATTCAAAGCTAGTTGCATCCTTTCCAACGTTTAATCTTCCAGCTGTTGCTTTTCTTATATTTTGACAGCCAAAGTATTCAAATAAGCACAAAATAACTTCTGGCAAATCTCTATTGTCGTTGCAATTTGGAAATTACTGGGTTAGGTTCAAGTTTCTTTCTAATCTAGGGATTTTATAATAAAAAAACTGAAAGAAGAAAGCAATAAAATTTGGTAGTCCTGGGGCTAGGCGTCTGTGATTCAATATTAGTTCGATTTTGAAGTTTAGAATGTGTTGGTTTTACATTAACCAACTCAAAAACTCATGAAAATTGTATCCATGGAGTCTATTTTCCTAATGGGTACTATTTTCCATCATTTTACAGAGCTTAGCACACCATGAATACACTTTCTCTGAGGTGATTTGCAGTTTTCTCATCAATTTTGTGTAGTAACATCAATTCACTCTGAATTTGTAGTGGTTTTATTTATGATTTTGTAGTGGGTTTATTATCCTTCATTCTCCATGAACACGGTAACTAATTACATCTATGTATTTTCAACAAATTTATAGGTTTGAAGTAAATCTGCTAAAGAAATTCGCCATGTGTTTTCCTCCTAAGCAATCCCATCCAAGGGAAATTTCAACAGGTAGATATCAGTTTGGATGGGGAGCCTCATGAGATGCAACCATAAGTAAAGGACCCACCAAGTACAACTATTCCGCCACCACCATCAATACTACCTTGATATCCATTGTTGTAGTACTAGACAACGCTTTACTGGTGGTAAGTTACTATAGTATTTTTTCCAAGTATTGTAAATCTTCTCGATGGAGACCTTTTTTCAGGAGGAGACGTAGGAGTTTGGAATCTGAAGGGAATATGGAAGTAGATTCTTATTCACTGGAAGGATTCCCCCATTATGATAGACCCATTACATATTACCCATTACCATTTTACCTTTACCGCATCCATACATTACCCCCGTTCAATTCACATCCACATCATTCTCGTATTCCGTTCAATATGTATTACCCAGTAGTCCCCTTTATGTTCAATCCCCACCAGCCCACATATTCCAAGAGAGGTGACACCTTCATTCACATAAAGAGCACGACACCTTCATCCCAAGTAGACTAATTAGCTATCTTACTAACTAGATATAATATTTAGTCCCCTTCATTCCACATCTCACGCCCTAATATGAAACAAAGACCTAAAAGGCTGGCAGGTAATTACTCAATCATATGGCTTGGATGAAGCTGTGATCAAATCCATTCCTTTGTGCAGATTCACTAAAGCGAAGAATCTCATAGACAACATGGAGTGTGCAGTTTGTATGGTTGAGTTTCAGGAGAATGAGGCTCTAGGCTTCTTCCCAAATGCAGCCATGCATTCCATATTAATTGCCTTGATGTTTGGCGAAGGTCACGCGTGAATTGTCCTTTATGTAGATCCAATATTGTGTATTATAAAAAACCCCTTTGTCCCTGGCATGGAATCTCGAATACATCCTAGTATGGAACATGGGATGGATGGTGTTGTGCACAACAATTTTAGATCAGAAGACTCAAGTGCGACTGGAGCTAGAAATAGTGCAGAACGCATGAATAATCTCGATTTTCAAGATTGTGGGGATACAGGACTGCAACACACAAGATTAGATTTGGAAACCGAAGGGTATACCGAGTATGATGATGGGATTAATGACAGGAGTATAATATTAGAATTAGGGGGGATGAAACTATTGCAAGTGCTAATGGAGACCCAATAATGGAAAACGACCCATTATCTGAATTATTGCCCATTTTATCAAGATCATATTCATTTGGTCTTCAGGGAATGAACATTACAATTTTACATCTAGAGATTCTAGAACCCATCTTTTGGATTCTCTGCCTGCTACAGATAGTACTGAATTGCCATGGAGATATAGAAGGAATTTCAGATGGAGTAAGAGGTTCAATTCACCATTCAATTTGTAGGTCCTATTTTTATTAAATCCAAGGATTAAAGTCATCGTTTTTCAGGAGGGGATCATCATCTTCAACAAATTTTCCTTCAATGTTTGCACTTTCACTTGCTATCATGATTACTACAACAACAACATACGTTCTACAAGAGACATGCTATGGGGATTATAGGCATGCATGTTTGACAAGATGGGGGAGCCTGAGTCCTCCACTTATCATAGCTAGAAGAACAGGATCATCAACCAGATTTCAATCCATGACAAGTCCATTTTTCATGAAGAGATTGTTCTCTATATTTACATCCAACAAGCTCAGCCATGAATAAATCTGGGTGGTCAACCCTATCTTCACGAATACGATATATGATATGAAGTTTGTGGACGCAGGGAGGCTTCTCAAAGGACGTCGACAGACAACGAAACCTGTAGAGGAAGAAATCCTTAAATAACACCTTCGGTGAAACAATTTTAACACTTTGAAATTTAGAAAAAAAAAATTAATAGATTGAAACTAAAAGATATTAAAAACCCCAAAACTTAAAATAATAAATAAACTACTCCATTATAAAAAGTTTGGTTTCTACTATTGCGTTAAGATTATTTCCATTTTGTAATGTCATTTGAATTCATTTCTCTAACCAAACTAGTTGCTAAATTTTACTCAATTCTTGAACTATAGCAATGCAGGTACACATAGAGGAAAACTGGAAACTTAAATAGCACCAACATGGTTTCATAATTCCTCTGAACTCAATGTACATTTAGTTTGCACTGGAAAACATGGTACTTTTCACACTCACCCATAAAAGATTATAACAACTATTTAAAAAACAATTTAAAATACTGAAAGCATCATCACAAGCATAAAGAGGGAGGCTCACTTCCTTCACATTCTAAAATCCTTGAACCCAATTGATGATTGATTAGCCAATCAAGACTCTAGGCTTGAAGAAGTCTATATGTGAAAAAATGGGGATTAGAAATTCAACCACATCCCTTGAATTTTTTAAGATATTTACTCTCACATATTGCTGAGGGACATAGCATTAACCCTCACATAAACTTCACACATACATCTACTCCACAACTTTACGGTATTGAAGCCATGGGTTATCGTCAACATGGTGAATATGGGAATTTTGGCTTAGGAGATCGAGCTCAGTTATTATACGAGACGTTAAGTTGGCCTTGCCCTTCCCCACTATATTTTCCATTGATTGGTTGGAGTATAGGGACTCTTAGTGGCAATGGTCAGAACATTTATGTGAATTTGGCTCAACTTGGATGTGTCAATGCTCTCTTGGACAACCTCCTACATGCAAATTTTTTTCCAGGGACTTTGGGCTTCTTTTAGTGTTTTGCTGCAATAAGGGGTATAGGAATTAACGATGCAAGGGACAAGCTCAACTACTAAAGGTAATTCGATCTCAACCACTTTTTCTTAATTAGTCATTGGGTTTCATGCAAACATGGAATCATAGTGATAACATATATAAGTGTTATATGAACATTGTTTGATTCAAGTGTTTTGAGGTTGTATTGGATAATCATCCATATGAAAATTATGCTACAGGGATTTTTTTTTAAATTGTATGTTGAGACAGTGAAACGGGACAATTCCAACAAGAGATCATTGAGCAATTCATGCACCTATTCATGTATGGTTTCTTGTGACTTAAATTGGGGATTTAGAAACTTGAGTGGAGTCTATGCAAGTGGGGGGTATCCATGTACAATCATTCCTTCAACTATAAGAGGGATATTTAAGAAATTAGAAGTTTTACAATGAGGAAATAGGATCTAATAAGTGGCAACCAATCATCGATATTCTCAGTTACCTAAAAATATTACGAGTTAGAAAACCAATAAACCTCTACAAATTCCATAATTATGGAAATTTTGGTTAAATAGAAGACAAAAGTTTAGGAGCTAGAAGAATAATACAATAATATCAAAGCCATGGTAATATCCCTCAACAAGGATTCAACATCCTAAGTGGCTAACATGAACACTTTTGACTCTTTTACCATTGGAATCAAGGAATAAGAATTTGTTCGCCAACTCTAGGAGGGCGTGGAGATCATTAAATGGGATTCTTTGCCCTCAAATCAATCCTAAGATGAAGCTATGAGAAAGCATGCTCACTCTTAACCACCTCTTAACCTAATTCCAATTTATCTTTTATATGTTTTCTTTGTTACTTCACATTTTTTTACTTGGATAAATGTATCGGTACTATCCTAAAGGCGCAATCAATAAACAAATTCATACCCAACATTTTTGAGGTAAGGTTGAAACTATGATTTGTAGATTGGATTCAATGGCGACGATAAGACGAGGAAACACAACTCCCACATACAAGGAAATCTTGTCCAAAAAGAATGCATGAAAACCCTATATTCATCCTCATGCTCAAGAGAACAAAAAGGGGGGTAATTTAAACAAAGTCGAGGGAGAAACCGAGAGCGTTTAGTGGACTAAGAATGGAAAGGGAGGTGCAAGAAACCCTACCCCAAGAACCAGATTCAAGGAAATTCCAAGGGAGAACAAGCCTCTCAAATAAGATGACAAGAATTGCAAAGGCCGAATCCCCAAATTGTATTCAATTCTCAGGTATGAAATCACCTCTTCTAAACTAGGATCCTACATTCAATACATGCAAGAGTATGCAGACATAGGAAAATTCTTGGGAGTTTGACCCATGGAAAGATCTCTATGACGATGGATCTCAACTAGATGGAAACCTAAGGGAAAGTGGATCTAAAAATGAGATCCAAGGGGTTCTTCATTGCTATCTTCACCAGCTTGAAGGGAAAAGATAGAGTCTTCAAAAATATACCATATTTTTTTAAATCAACAAGGATTTATATGATATTTTGGACCAACAACTTAAACTCAGAAAAAGAGAATTTATTAGCCTCCTTGATCTGTATCGAACTCTACTCCTTAGCTCAGGAGTATTGGGATGGGAAAACCCTATTCGAAATAGAAAGCACCATATGTACCTTCGTGAAAACTTTGAAAATAACCAAGCAAGTTTGTTACAACTCCTATGCGAGGATTTGTGTCTACATGAACATTTCAAGAGCTCTTCCTCATTCAATATGTCTAAGCTACAAGACTTCGAATGGATCTAGTCTTTATACTATGAGCACATCCAAATTCATTTCCATAAATTCTACGAGCACAAGAATATGTTCAAGAACTTCCTCCTCAATGGAATACCCCCTACAACCAAACCGACATTGAAATTGGATTTAGATGGCTACATCCTTGTTAAAACATGAAAAAAATGGGGGGAAATCAACTCGTGAATAAACCACATGCAGAACCAGCAGTAAGAATCTTGACCCCCAATAGTTTTGAGAAGATGAATGAAGTCAAAGCACCTAGGGAGAGGAATGAAAAAGAGGGGGAAGTTTGACAAGAACCTTGACAACCCATTCCTTACTGGCCTATGGAAGATCCATTACTGGAACAAAAAAGGAGAAAGGGGGATGCACCATCACCTAGTGAAACTTGATAAAGAACATATAACTATGGAGGAAAATAAAACTATAGGCTCATAAGAGGGAGAGGATATGGATATAGGATATTTATATCTGCAAGGAATTGTGGAGGCCTACAAGAAATAAGAAACCCAATATCCTAGAATACAAATTCAATTGCTAAAGGATGCTCTACATCATTAAAAAAACATAATGTTAAAGTATGAGGTGAAGAAGGACCAAGTTTCCTTGTCCTTGGGAGTGGAGACTATTAGTAATAAGGAACACTCGAAGCCTTTTTGAGATGAAATAAAATGAGGAACAAGAACTACCTAAAAAATATTGAAAGAAATAGGTGAATGGTTGATAGATTTTGGATAGTACACTCCACTGACAGATATGCTTTTTCCATCTGCTCTCAATATTTATTAATGAATATCATACTATGGAACATTAGAGGTATCAACAAAAAAATTAAATACAAAACCTTGAGGAATAATATCAATCTAGAAAATCTTATTGTCGCGATGTTATAGGAAACAAAATGCAGCATATAGATGATTGATAAAATGTAGATTATTGTTGTAAGGGCGTATATTAACTGCGATCAATGATAAGGGGGATGTGGGTGTATTTTCCATCCTTTGGAATCCTCTAATAATCATGATGTATGATTTCTTATTTACTCCCAGAACGATCTAAACAACATTCCATATCATAGGCATAAGTAAAAAAAGATTTGTTAGAAATGTGTATACCGCATTGTAGCAGAGAATAAAATTCAATTCACTATATCCCTCTAGTAGGAGGATACTTAACCCCATCAAAAACTTATCAAAAAAAAGGGAGGAGTAGGGAAATTGGAGACGCACAATGAGGCCTTTGAAAGAGCTATTCAATCAATTAAATCAGTAGATATAGACACAATCAACAATACCTACACATGGAATAACAAAATAGGAGGAGAGAACCAGGTTGTGTCATGTTTAAAGAAGGTTTTGATCTTAGAGAACCTTTTGTCAAATGATATAATGTTGAAGCATCCATCCTTCCTTGATCTAGTTCATACCACTATCCCATCATCCTCTATTTGCAATGTAATACCCCCAATTTTGACATGGAATGTAATTAATCAAAATTATGTAAAATATGTAAATATGCTAGTATGGATTCCTAGTGTCGAGATCAAGGACAAGGCCTAACTAGTGGATGGCCAGGCATGCATGATGTATATATTTTATTTGAAACCTATGGTTGACTTATCATGCCAATTAGAAATGTATGTAAATATTATGTTGGAAAGTGATAAAATGGTCCAAGATGGCTTTGTAAAGAGAATTATAGGGGCTATTATTCCACCAAAGGGGAAGAGGAAAGAAGGCCTATTGGGAAACTAAATCCTATGCTTCGAAGTTTCAACCTTATAACTCATCCAAGATCTTCCGTGTGCTTTAAATGATCCAATTAATTCCTTTTGACCATTAAACTCAATCATTGAATGCATGTGCAAGGTTGGTGAGAAAAGTCATTTCATGTAGTTATTGAAGCATGGGGGTTGTGACAATTATGTCATCTATTAGTTATCCTTTTATTCTATGGTTAGAGGCTATTTTAGTTGTATTTTCACCAACATGTCATATCCCTTAGAGTAAATACTAATTATATCATTCTCTCATGCATGTTCCTAAGATACACAGAGTTTTCTACTGTTGTTCATGTCCATTAGCACGAAATGCATAACCTAGAAATTCGAATTTGGAGAGAGGGATGAATTTTTGGGGAGGCCATTAGATGGCTATAGGTGAGAATAGAGGATGAGAAATATAGGAACCCTTAACCATTGATTTATGCTACTTTTGGGGTTCTTAAGAAGCCATAATTTATGCTACAGGAGGTTATCCAACATCATACAACAAAGTGGACTCTTACTGCACACACTGGTAAGCACTGCAAAGGCTGGATTTCTTGAGGGAATTGTTGATCAGTGAAGGGAAATTCCTTCCTTCTGTTGTGTGGGGAAGTTGGAAGGAGTTCCATGGGTGTAATGGTTGAGTGGGATATCTATAGATCTCTGTATGAGTTATTGGCTAAGCATAGAGAGCATATGTTGAAATATTGTAACTTAAAAGGATATTCTAAATGTATTTTACTAATGTACCCCAAGGGAGATGTATTATTCCTCCGTCGAGATGTTACTATTGTATTTGGTCATCATAGAGTCATGAGGTAAAGCCTCCATTGTAAGTCAGGTCAATAGTACCCTAATGAATATAATATAATATTGTTTTGAGTCTTCTTGGGTGAAGTCGGTCCAGTCAGTTAAGTGGGGTCGACTTGTTAGGTTAAAATTCAACTGACATAAAGAGTATAAATATAGGAGTTGTGTTCCTCACTTGAACACACACTCACTTGTGTATAGCGCATGTGGGAGAGAGAGATATATATATGATGGGAGAAGGCGCACCTATCTGGGATATTGTCTTGTACTTTTTATACATCTATATAGAGGAAGTTTTGTTGGGTTTTCTAGGATAAATCTTTTTGTTCTTTTGTGTCATTGTGCTTATCTATCTTTCAGTGATTCTTTTGCTTATGGTTATGTTTTTATGATGCTAAATTTTATTAGATCTGGTATAACGATTACAAAATTAACATGGTATCATATATACCCTGAAAGGAGTTTTTGTGCAGCCAAAACACTACTACAACTACAACTACTGAAGATTAGGCTTTCAGACTTGAAAGCCCTAGAAGACAAAACTAGTCATGTTGGGAATTTTAATATAACACAAGATTGGAGAAGGATCAGGAGCTGAAAATTTTACAATATGAATATGAAACATTCATATAACCTGTGTAAATGTTTTGGCCTCATATTCTCTATAATATATGATATATGATTCTTCCAACGCAGGGTTCCAACCCCTCCCAGAATTCATCCCTAAACACATGACCTAGGGATAATTGCTATATCTCGGGATAGGAAAGTATAAATGAAATTTATAAAGATTTTTAATATAGGGAACAAAATTCAGTTTCTGTGGTAAAATTTTTAGACCCTAAAGGTGAAACAATGACACATGGAATTCCGTACAATTTATGTATTCTGAATAGTCCTGAAATAAGTCATCTCGGGAAGCATCTGATAAGTCCCACTTCGTGAAACTAATTCCACTATAAACTGTGGGGTTGGAAAGAATACATATTGGGATACCTCATTTCAAAGTTTCATACCCATAGGATCCTGAATTTCAGAGGTACAACAAAAACAAGATTATGAAATTTTGTAGAAGAAATTGAAGAAAACTAGGGCATCAGATATTTTACAGTTATGTTCACAGTTTTGGGAAAACGAGTATGCTGCTTAGCTCTCCTTAAGGAGGTGCATATTTATTTATAATCAGATATGAAATATTATACCTAAGTTTAAAATTAGGTTTTCTCTATCAAACCCTTGGTCCACCAGAAGAAGTATTCCATAAAATCTTTCAAGTTATCATCAAGTTGAAGCAATCTCATTGGTAAGTTCTATACTTTCTATTTCCTCTTGAGGTTCTCATTTTTATCATGATGAAAAATAGTACCAATATTGAGAACAAGATTGAAGAAGCCGAGAACCTCTAAACAGGGAATTATAGAGTGCTTCTCATACCTGAAGAAGCATGACCTAGGAAATTAAGTCAAAGAAGAAGTTGCAGATCCAAAGGAAGATAAAGACAAAGCAAAAGAAGTATTTAATCAAAACCAAGAGTATTATTTCCGTCTCCATTGGATCTCACATGCAACATCCTTTTAGAATCCCAAGGATATGTTTGGTACAATGACCATCCCGTATGAAGAAAAGATTGTCAACAGAAAGATGACATTAAGGAACCAGCTGAAGAATAAGATACGAAACTTGGAGATCATGTAGTTCCACTTCACAAGGGTTTCTCAAATCAAAGGAGAAATTGAAGAAGTCAAATAAATAAATCATGCTCACACCATTGAATATTCCTCAAGTGACGAGGAATGTGAATTCTATTGGTTCCCAAAATCAGTAGAAGGATCCATGACATAAGGATCAAGAACGAATCTAGTAAACAAATAAAAGATAAGTATTTGAATTGTCATTATTTAGTTGTGTTCAAGGAAATGTATTATGCATGATATAATGGTTTCATTAAAGAAAATATACTACTAATATGCATGTTATGGGTAAGTATACCATGGTTCTATAGAATGCTCCATTGCTACTTAACTAGAATGAAACCTCTTTGTTGACATATTGGAGTTAGTGCACAAGCTCAATGATGTTATGGTAGATATGGAAGGCATCTGAAAAGTATACGTGTTTATACGGGATATGGATGATTGCTGTATTGGCTAAAATAGTTGCATGATTATATCGTTATGCATAGGAATTTTTCATTATGCATATGTCTTATGAAATGTTTCTAACCATGCAACTTGTGTATGTGACTTGTAGGAAAGGTCATGTATGCTTGCCTACAAGAAAAGGAGGATAAGACTTGTTTTGAAGAACAAGTGATGATAGTTCAAGATTCACTCAAATAAACATACATAAAGATGAACCTGAAGCTCTCATGGTTAGAGACACCGTGACAGAAGAAAGAGCTTCAGAATAATATAAGAGAGAGGTAGATCCACCTCGAGAGATGAAGACTACCTTGGGCATGAGAGATAAATCAATATGAAGAAAAATTTTACGGGACTTCCAACTAAGGTAAGAGGCCTCAGATACACTTTATTTATGTGGTACACTTGAGTGACATCATTGATGCAGAACCTTCCAACTATGGAAGAAGCTATAATCAAAGAGTACCAGTTGATCATGGGGAATGATGTACAGGATATGGTTCCAAGACCTGAAAGGAAGTCCATAGTGTATTCCATGTGGATCTACAAGATCAAGTATATAAAGCAAGGTTCGTGGTTTTTATCAGAAACAGGGAGTAGATTATGGCACGATATACGCCATTGACCAGACACAATTCTCCAATGAAGTAGAAGTATATATCGAGCAAAGAACCACACGTGCAGAAAATACTTTGTACAAGCTCAACACATCCATTACATAAGGATCTTGAATATCACCTAGAGTGATGAATATCTTAATCTTCACTACAAGGTTGAAGATGGAAACCTATAGAAGATGATAAGTTCATAAATGGGTGTAAGAGGAACTTTTCAACAAATTTGAATGATCTTGGTATCTAGTAACCTAATATAGATACATAAGAAGATTAGTAGTAGAGGATTCTATCTGTTAATCCAGTACAACATGTTTTGATACATACAGTATGAAATGCAGAGGGAGGAGGATGATCTGCTTCAGGGGGAGTGACTACATAATATCTCTAAGTTCGACATGGTACGACAATATGGACAACTTCTTGATGAACTAAGGCTTTACCAAGAGTAAAGTGGGTTCCAACCTTCAAGGCTGAATGCGGAATACTCAGATATGTCGATGAACTGACAGTATGAACTCATTATAGATACAAAGAGTAAGTGTTGAGGACAGAAAGAACACCTCAGGATATTTGGGATATAGTATGATCTCATGAAAAGGCTGAGTACATTGCATCATGTTCATCCTGTAGTGAAGCAATACAGATTCACAAAGTATGTTATGGAAATATTAAGAAGATATGATATCTTGGATTGTAAATCCATGGCCACACCCATGGATACCAACCTGAAGATGTTATCTGGTGAATCATTAGAGTTAGTGGATGTGACTCAGTACATATAGATTATTGGGTCATTGATGTCTAATGAATACCAAGACAGATATATGCTTTGCTATGAACACCCTGAGTCAGTATCTAGTTAAACCTAGGAATGTTCACCTGATAGATGCAAATAATGTCACAAGGTACCTAAAGGGTACGATAGAATTTGGACTATACTATGATAGAGATCATGACTACAGATTATATGAATATATAGATTTAGATTGAGTAGGAAGTTCCATAGAGAGAAAGGGCACATCAGGTGGATGTTATTGTCTGGGATCTGCCATGATCTCATGGTCGAGTAAGAAACAATCCAGTGTTTCTCTCAGCATGAATGAATTAGAGTACATAGAAACTTGCTCCACTATTTGAGAATCCATATGGCTTCAGAAATTAATGACAGGTCTATTTGATGTGGATTTGGATACCATAATGATTCTATGTGACAACTAGAGTTGTATAAAGATGGTAGAAAATCATGTGTTCCATGATAAAATCAAAGCACATAGAAATATGATATTTTTACATAAGGGATATGGTACTGAAGGGAGCTATGAAACTCTAGTATGTGAGTACCGATAAGAAAGTTGTTGATATGTTTACCGAGCTTCCATGACAAGATTGGTGTAGTTTGAAGAGAATTTCCTTGTAAGGATGAACAACGACGATGATGTAGACTTTCCTCGTAGGGAGGAATAGTGATGATGATATAGATCATTCCTCGTAAGGAACAACAATGATAATGATATATATCCTTCCTCATAAGGAGGAACAATGATGATGATGTAGACTTTCCTCATAGGGAAGGACACTGATGATGATGTAGAATTTCCTTGTAGGGAGGAATAGTGATGATGATATAGATCCTTCCTTGTAAGGAGGAAAAGTGATAATGATATAGATCCTTCCTCGTAAGGAGGAATAATGATGATGATGTGGAATTTTCTCGTAGGGAGAAATAGTGATTATGATACTAAATAATTTCCACGTAGGGAGGAACAATAATGATGATGATACTGACTCTTCTGGAAAGGAGGAATGGTAAAGATATGGACCCTCCTCAGAATGATGGAATAGGTTGAAGATATCGACCCTCCATTGAAAGGTGGAACAGTTCAAAGATATGGTCCCTTCTCGGAAAGGAGAAATAGGTCGAAGATATGGGATCTATTCAGTAAGGAGGAATAGGTCAAAGATATGGACTCTCCTCAGAAAGGTAGAATAGGTCGAAGATATGAACCCTCCTTGAAAAAAAGGGGAGCAGGTTGATGATATGGATCCTCCATGGAAAGGGGGAGTGATGATGGGATGGCGGTGATGTTCTAGTATGAAAGAGGCCAATTGCACTTGATTATGCTGACGAGGTATGACATTCACTTGTGGATGATAGTATCCTCTTTTTAGGATGGTGTTGTGGATAATAACACTCCACTCTTAATAGTGGTCCTTACTAGCTAAGTATGGTCTTGCAAATGATACTCTCGCATTGAGAGTGTACCTACATACATTTGTAGATGTCATAGAATAACACTCGCTTGGGAGTGGTCCTATATTTAAAGTAGATGATGCTATAGGATGATTTCTTACGGATGATAGGTCCTGCATTCACATGCAGCTGAGAAATGTAGTTGCAAATGCTACTCCCACATGGAGAGTGTACCTACATTAATTTGTAGATGCCATAGAATAACACTCGCTTAGGAGTGGGCCTAGATTTGAAGCTTAGGATTCTCTATGATGAGTCCCTACGGATGAAAGGTCTTGGATTCACGTGCAGACAAGATCTGTAGTAGAAGATGATACTATCGCATGGAGAGCGTTCCTACATTCATATGTAGATGTCGTAGTATAACACTTTCTTAGGAGTGGTCCTAGATGTAACTGGTCAAGGATGGTCTACGACGAGTCTTTACAGATGATAGGTCCTGTATTTATTTGTGGATGAGATCTACATTTAGTTGTAGATGATATGATCTTACGTTCATTTGTAGATGATCCAGCTGGTCAATACTATGGACCCTCCTCGTTAAGGAGGAGTAAGTTGATGAGGATTGCATTATGCTTGGACCTATGTCCTAAAGTGAAAGGGATTGATCATCTCGTAAAGAGATCATGTGTATTGCAGGTAGTATTGTGGCAAAGGATCGTGAATATTGAAGTGTGGCTACAAAGGATCAAGAAGATCGAAGTGCTGCTACAAAGGATTAAGAAGATCAAAGTGCTACTACAAAGGATAACGAAGATCGAAGTGCTACTGCAAAGGATCAAGAAGATCAAAGTTCTACTGTAAAGGATCGAGAAGATCGAAGTGATTCTACAAAGGATCAAGAAGATCAAAGTGTTACTGCAAAGTATCAAGAAGATCAAAGTGATGTTGTAAAGGATCAAGAAGATTGAATTGATGCTGCAAAGGATCAAGAAGATCGAAGTGCCATTTCAAAGGATAGAGAAGATCGAAATGTTACTGTAAAGGATCAATTGATCGAGTGTTGCAGAAGATCAAAGATAAAGACTTGGTGTTGTAGAAGATGATGTTCTAGTACTAAATATGTTCAAGTAATTGTTTGAGTTACTGATGATTGTTGAAAAATTCCCATGACATATTGATATATCAACTTGATAATGTTGCAGATGCTCTCTCACTCTCTCTCGCGTTACCCCTATAGTTGATGATGGTGTTGTCAGTATACACCCTTCTCATTAAGGGGGAGTGTTGAAATATTGCAATTTCAAAGGATATTCTAAATGCATTTTACTGATGTAACCCAAGGGAGATGTATTATTCCTTCGTGGGGATGTTACTATTGTAGTTGGTCATCATAGAGTCATGAGGTAAAGCCTCCATTGTACGTTGGGTCAATAGTAACTAATGAATATAATATAATATTGTTTTGAGTCTTCCTAGGTGAAGTCATCCCAGTAATGTAAGTGGGGCTGACTTGTTAGGTTAAAAGTCAAGTGATAGAAAGAGTATAAATGTAGGAGCCATGTTCCTCATTTGAACACACACTCACTTGTGTATAACACATGGGATATATATATATATATATATATATATA